>CM074972.1:7466092-7482699 GCA_037577455.1 Pangasius macronema
TATAGGGTGAGCTCGCTCCTCAACTCTCGCCGCCATGGCAGCCGTTTACAGTATCTGGTGGACTGGGAGGGGTACGGGCCTGAGGAACGTTCCTGGGTCAATGCAGATGACATCCTGGACCCGTCCTTAGTAGAGGAGTTCCATCGCCTCCACCCTAATCGGCCCGTTCCTTGTTCCCGGGGCCGCCCACGTCGTAGAACACCAGGAGGTGTTCCTAGAGGGGGGGCTCTGTAACATCACCACCTACACCTGCCCGCCAGAGGAAACCCTCGCCTGAGTTTTGACGCCACCCACGAGAAGCACTTCCGGGACTTTTTCGGATATTTAAGTAGCGCGCTCACCTCTGGTAGACGCGAAGTATTGTTTTTGGACATTACCTTAATAATATAAACATTATCTGTTTTGTGTTTTTGCGTGCCGATTTGGATTTGTCTGCTATATTCACTCTGCTTATGGATCCTACACATCCCGCCTCCGGCGAGGCGTTACAGTAAGAAGCAATATGGGCAACAAGTGAAAGACTTGTTTCACTCATAAATGAATCATAAATGACTTACAGCCAAAGCCCAGTGCATTGCCTAGGTGCAAAGGAACAAAAACAAGATCAAAGAGGAAGAGATCCACAGTTTTTGTCCAGTTCTTCACTGCGGCATGGCCTTCACCACTCTGAAAGTGCTGAAAGAGAAGACTATAAGACTTCCCAGCTGATCACTGTTTCTCTTCATCAACACGGACAAACAGAAGTTGGCAATCTTGAAAAGAGAAGAGGAAAAAATACTCATTATTGGGAATGCATGACACTGCTGACCACCAGCATTAGTGCTTTATGATCAACAATGGTCTGATTACACTGAAACTGTTGGCAGACAATAACAGCCTTTTAAGTAGTAAACACCTATTGAACTTTTGGGTAACACTTTNATTTAAAAAACACTTATAATGCACCTTATAATGCATTGTATGGCCTTATGAATAATTGCAATCACAGTTATAGTGCATACCTATTCATCGAGCACACCTTCAGAAAGTATAGTGTTAATTTGGTACAAAAGTGTTACCATCTTTTGTAGGAAACATTTATTTTATGTCAGTGCATCAAAGGGAATAGTGAAATACAGAAAACAGTGAAGATTTATAAGGTGTGAGACATTATAAAATATCTATTTCTCAATGTTAATTGATTTCTCATTATTATAAACCAATATTTATTCTTAAATTCCAAGAATCAATCTTTTAGTCTATCCTGTCAATCAAAGAGACACAGGATCAAAGACACAATCAAACTTAATATGATAAACTAATTTCATTTAGATTTTTATTCACATAAACACTGATGAACACACACACACACACACACACACACACACAAAACCACGGAGTGAATCAAATATGGTACATGAACCTCACTGATTTATCATTAACCATATACTGTACTAAGTCTGGGTTTGGAACAACATGTGGGTGAGTAAAGGATGACAAGGATAACATGTTAACAAACACTGTATGTGATTAAAAAAGTCAAACACACCTTCATTTGCATCTACTGGCACTATTTTCTGTTTCCGTTTTGCTTTGACTTGCTTCAAGCAACTTGGTAAAGCTGTAAGGTTTTTCTTGACAGATTCTTGCTCCTGGAGAACCAGGCCATCTTCCTTGGGTAAACAGGATTTCAAGGCCTCTCAAAGACCATGAACAATTCTGGAAGCATTCTTGATAGCTTCTTTATCAGTGCAAATATATGATATGTCACGCAAAGTCTTGAGCTGTTCACGTAGATGCCGCTGATCAACTGCTACGTGTGATGACTGTGACTCAGTACTGTATGTCTGCTTCCTCATGCATGGTACAGGACTGTCAAAAACTTCAGAGGAGAAGTCATCTTGACTGCTGATTTCATTACTCTGGGGATCTTGTGTTAAAGCAACGTTGAAATCCAGAGTTATATATGGGCTTTGATGGTACTCTGGGATAAGGTCAACCCATGTTTTTTCAGTGTGCCTAAAAATGGCAAAGAAATGCTTGCATGGTAAGAACGTTGTTTTGAGGAGGACACATTCACATGACGGGTATTTTTCCGAGTCACCAAGTTCTACTTTGTACCATGCAGAAGTTGTCTTACTCTTGACCTTAAACAATTCTTCTGGGCCTGTCTTTCAGGAATGCTGGAACAGCTGGATTGTAAGTCTTGCATTCACTACTGTAGATGAAGTTGAGTCTACTGTATGACAGCAACTGCTCTGGGACAAACTCACATATTAGAGTTTCAAGCAAAAACTGAAAGACCTCCTGCCAGAAAATTTGAGGTAGAAGCTCTTCAATGACTTATTGAGCTCCTCAACTCCATTGCTGGTGGTGACTGCCACAGAGAATCCATGCGGTGCATAGGCCACCTCTGGAAAACAACAACAAAAATATTACCTTGATACAAGTAGGTTCTGCAGAAAGAATGGAACACAAGTAAATAACAAGCACAAAGAAGAGTGGAAGTGCTCTAAACGCCTGCTTGTCCTTTTACCTTCTACCTGTCTAAATGTACAACAATTGAACATGAAATGTGCAATACAGAACATGCCCAGTGCAGTACCTCACCTCCCGAACACATAACCACCATCTATCAACATAATTTCTGACTTCAAGGGATTTGTAAACTTTGCTTTCCTTCAGTCTTTCAACCTCCCTATCACAAGATGATTCACTCGGGGCGCTAGCTATGTCACGAAGGCAGTCAAGTAGTTCTTTTTGTTTAGAGGGGGACAACTTGATCTTGGGCCAAATAGTGTGTGTAAACGGGATATTATATCTGTTATTAATAAATAAATCAATAGAATAGTATAAAATAAGTCCAAAAAAAGGGAAATAGGCTGTGAAAGGCTATGGCAATTTTGGAATTTATAAAACGTAATTAAACTGCTGGTTTACTGAAGTACTTAAGTCTGTACTGGTGTATGGCTAATCATGAGTAAAAATGGCAACCAATTGTCAAAATTAAAATTTAATTGTTATCATGAATCAAGACTTTGGGCTATATATTCAGAGGAGTATATTTTAAACGTAGTCCAACATTTTATATATTATAAATGCAAGTTTACTTCATTCATACCTTGCCTTGTCCATCGCATCCAAGCTTGCTCACAATGGAATGATCATAGATACTTCTGAGAATTTGGAAATACATGTTCCAAAGCTTGGTATTCTTGTTGTGAGTAATCAAGCATGAAGTATTTTGGTTCCCAATGCTGATTCCACTGTTCAGACTCAGCGATGGATTTGTATCCAACATTTGTCCGAAAGAAAAGAAGAAACAAGGGCAATGTATATTTGGTCGTTCTGTAAGTAGCATCAAGAAGGACCATAGCGCTTAAGTATGGGATGATACCCATTCAACAAATATCCAATATGTTGAACCAGTTTTATATGAGACAACAAGAAATATGCATTTCATCGTTAATTAAATTAATAAAAAAAATAAAAAACTGTAGCAGTATCAATTGTGGATGTCTGTTTTTATATAGTCATAGAAGAACATAAAGGAAAGACTAGTTACTAGTATCACTAAGCATGTGCACGCACAGATTTGTGCATGAAATCTGTGTAGGAGCATTTTCACAAATAAATCATGATGCATCAATAACTTCCAATCTAAAATGTATCCTACATTTACAGAGAAATGTAGGAACAACTAAAAATCAAAAATCAAAAACACTTGGTGGCTTTATGAACGTGTTAAGATGAAAATTTAAAAGCATAAGAAAAGGTACGTTACAGCTCAAGCTGTGAGGCACCTCTGCAAAAAGACAGACATGCGTTTGTACAGCTGGCTAATCAGAGGTCTGTAATGTCTGCGTAGTAGGTATTTACTGTGTTTGAAGGATGGCGTTTGTGGCATTGCTAACGGATCTTGCTTTGCGTGCTCTCAGGCAAGAAGACATTTTTAGTGAGTGTCATGTTTGCTGAGAGTTACGAAAGAAAAGGTGTGCTAAATGCCCTTATATGGACATGGTTTTGGTGTGTTTTATGTAAATTACTTACCTCAGGCACACAGTTGCTTATTTAGAATACTCCAAATTCATCAACATTCGAACGAGGTTAAGAATAAATTCATGTACATAAGCACATGTTGTGAATTAGACGGACAGTTTTTGTGAGAAGTGCAAATAAATATGTATAGTGTACACAATTATTAGTGAAAGAGACCCATTATTTCCACTATTTTAAAGCTATATTAAGTTGTGCAGCTATTTGTATTCAAAAGATTAATAAATAGAGAGAAACTGCCTTTTATTTCACCGAACATTTTCGCATATCTGAATTCATTTGAAAGATGTGTTCCTATCTATATGTATACTGTATATAAGGCCATGCTAATGTAATGCTTACCTTACTACATATCGGATGTAAAGTTTTGCTGGGGAATCCAATTTCTTGCTGGTTTGAATAAGGAACCTTATTCTTCTTGTGTATTCATGTTCAGTATGCTGCAGAACAAAAGAAAATAAAGCTTGAATTACATAATTTCAGGGCCAGGCACTAGCAGTTATTTGTGAGTGAACAAACAATTTTCATATGGCATGTATCCATTTGTGATGTGGACATGCTTCTCGTCTCCCTGCATTAAATAAATAAATAAATAAAAAATTCAATCAAACGTTTTACATTCAAATGGTACAGAATAGCTATGTAGACAAATAGGAACTGTGCAAATGTATGGATTTCTTATATTTTAAAGAAACACCATGTAACTTACAACATTTATATACATTTATATACACCATGAATACATCTTCCAGACCATGTCTTTGTCTTATCCTGAAGCACTACAGTACACTTGTAATAAGTGTGTTTATATATTCAAGCTACTTTAGACCAAGCGGGACGCCAACTGCTGTGGAATAGCTCAGGCTACAATGTTCTTCCACAAGACGCAAACAGTTTTGTTTATTAACCACTAGAGCGCCAATAATGACATTGTGTACCTTTAAAAGAAAATTCCTTATTTACAGAAAATTAATCTTGAGTTCACATGAGTTCAATGATGCATGGATGTTGTGCAAACACAGCCAAAAAAAAATGAAAAAAGAAAACAATTACAGCCGAGGTTAAACCATTGGAGTCATATGGATTACACTAGTGATGTCTTTACTATCTTTCTGGAGATAATTACATAGCTCTCAATGGAGGATAGAGATCAGAGATCTCTCAGATGAACAAAAGTCTTGGAGTAATTAATGACAGAATTGTCATTTTTGGATAAACTAACCATTTAACAATTCTCAAACTTACATTTGTTATTTTGTACTGTAATTTCTATGACTATTATTCTAAAGATGAGATGAAATAAGAAAAACACTGTGTTATCAAACTTTTGTCAGGTAGTGTAAAACTTTTTTTTTTTACTGCTTTAGCATAACATAAACTAAACCCAGGGTGTCCAAACCTGAACCTGGAGGGTCACCTTACAGAAAAGTTTATTTACAGCCCTAAGCTGTGATTGCTTATATCAGCTAATAAAGGTCTTCTAAATCACTAAAATCTGTGGCAAAGTGGCCCTCTAGGAACAAAATTAGACACCTCCACATTGAATTCATCACCAGTGTGGTGAACATAATGTGTAGTGATAACAAATCAACCAAAAAAAAAACAGTATTCTGCGCATGATCGGTGAACTCTTATTTATTTATTTTTATTTTTTTGGAAAGGGGGCGTTTTCCAAACACCTCCAGAAACACCCATTTTATGTCATGATAATGAAACCCCTGGAATTTAGTGAATGCCCCCGCAGACACGCACCACACTAGTACTTCTCGTTAAGTCTTCTCTAGCGGGAATGTGTACTTTTCATGGCTGATATGAACAAAAAAAATAAATATTTGATTTGGGGACATGTTCACATCATATTGTCCAAGCTCCTTGTTTCAGAGTTTAAGGTTTTTTTTTGTTTGTTTGTTTTTATCTGTTTACTGAAGTTTATGTTGAATTGCTATCAACAGACACTGCACCAGCTACTGCACAAAAAGCATTTATATAGATTAATAGTTACAGTAATGGTTGATAGTCTGTCTTGCATTTTACAAAGGTGTAATTCAATGTTTGCATATTGTTGTACTAAGAATTGCGTCTCGGAATGGCATGACTTTCGACCAAGTCACAAAGTGACCACATGATGTAGTATTTGATATAAACACCATTATCATACAGACATCTTTCCATTTCCTCTTCTCTCTTCATACACATGTTGGACCTCATCTGGAGCAATCTGCATAACAGCCCATAACTAACCTACAACATTAGCCAGATTGTTAACAACACACTGGGGTTAGAGCTGAGTTTTCTCTGCTAACCTTTCTTTCTTCCCTCAGCAATGCATTCTACCAGCACATTCAAGTGTTTTGTTTTTTTCTCTCTACCATATAGTGCACTCCTTGTGGTTAGTCCCCAAGCTGGTTTCCACTATGCACAGCTTCAGCTCAGAGGAATCAACAAGCCATGCTAGAGATTCACTCTTGCTCAGCAAATGTCTAAGGAAATGGAGAATAAACACCAGTTATTTGTCCGCTGTCTCAGCATTGACCATCATCTGAAATTAGAGACAGTTATTTCAGATGGGAAAGATTTAGATCTTAATTCAAAGTCGATTCTGACCCAAAAACCCCAGCCTAAACAACCTCCCAAACATAAACATACATGTTCATCAATAACATGTAAGGAGAGAAAGAAGCTGAGAAATCATCAATGTCCTCATTATAGCTGATTCTCCGTCCAGCTTTCCATCCATGCATTCCACATTTAGAAGGAAGTCTGATACTGAATCAATAGTTGAACCACCATGTTCATCTGGAAATTAATCTCAGTTAGCCTTTACCAGCTCATATGCACTGCTGGATGGCTAGCATGGAAGCGGTGACCCAGATTGGTGACATACATAGCACCGAATTTGTTCCAAAGTCTAGGCCATCTGCTACGCCTGATGCACCTGAGTCCACTGTGCATGCCTTAGATAATATTACAGATTATGAGCAGGTTGACCTAGGCCATGTGCCTGACGTTGATACTTGCATTGCATCACTTTTGGTTTCACCAGATGAAGGATTACATTCAGATATACTGTGCCCAAGAAATTTCAATCCTGGCAGTGGGGTACCTAGGCAAGGGAGTAGAGCAAACCATGGGATAAATGGTGATTTACAGCCAATCTGATTTATGCATGGTGCCAAGTGTGGATGGCGCAATCCACACTGTAAATAAACACTACAAAACCTACCAGAGTCATGTGGCCTGTGTCCAAAGAAATCTTGGAGAGAAGAGAACAGATTTCAGAAACCAGTACAGTCAAATGGACCAGCCATGTGCCATAGACTCCATCTGTCTCCTGCAAACCCAAAATGGAGAGTCTTAGCTCCCTAACAGGTGGCCAAATTCACACTATTTACCCCAAGGTTTGTGCTCCATCCAGTATCCTCTATCCCAGCCACCACTAAACAGTCCTGTGGATCCTACAAATGAAGGATTGCTGCCGTCAGATAGATAGTGGTTTCTGTCGAATTCCTGAAAGCAGGAGTCTTCATTACACAGGTCTTGCATGCTCAGAGGTGAAAACTGTTCTGAGAATGGTATGCACTCCATCATCTAGATTCAGTGCACTGCCTGTTTCCTAGCATAATAGCCTTCCTACAATGACTGCACAAAATCCTCATCATTGCTGAAGGTGTATGTGGCAGCCATTGCAACATGCCATTATGAATGGTGTCTCTCTGAGGCATTATAAACTCATCACAGCCTGTCAGAAAGAAGCAAGGTGTATTTTCCTGACGAACCTCTTATGAGTCCATGCCATATGTGATCTGAAGCAAGTCTCTCTAAAAGACTGCCTTTTCACTAGTGATCACTTTGGCAAAAAGAGAGAAAATCAAGAGAAAGTCATATAAATCTATTGACCTTAGCCTACTATTCCTATAATGCATTCTATGGTACTATTTGGACTGGACAAAGACAAATCATCAGATCAGCTGTTTATCTTTCACAGGGGAAAGACACAGGGAGCTTCTCTGTCTAAAGGGAGACTGGCCCACGGGGTCATCATCTTGTCCTATAGGTGGGACAGAGTAGCTTCATTTCCTCATGGGAAGGACTGTAGCTCCCGTAAGTCTGAGCTGCTGCCACCTGGAGAACAATGTGTAACATTTCCAGGTTCTACAAGGTTAACCTTTCCCTCTCCAGTGGCATGAGTGCAGAGATCATACCCTAATACCTTTCCAGTCAGTCAGAAGGTGGGTCAGTTTACGTGGCAAAGGGTATCCAGATGATTCGCACCACCCCTGTTGGTTAGGAGGGGTGAAATTAAATACTAGTTATCTATGTAACTGTGGGTCTATGAACATCACATACTCACCAGCTTTCCCTATCATTCAGAAGCCAGTGCTGACTGAGCAGGAACTTGGCGAGAGGGTTCCAGGGAATGATTGCCATGTGACAACAGTGTTTTTATCAAATACTATGTCATATGGTCACACTGTGCAGAAAGGTTTGTCACTGTATTTTTTAATAAACTGTGTTGTAATTACAGCTGGACTAACTTCAGCTGTCCCCGACTTATATATTTCACTGATAAGTTGTACCTTTGTCCGTTAGCTGCCTTGATAAAAGATGACCCTTGTGGTATTTTATTTATTTATAATAAATTTTATATTTTTTTTAAATTGATACTTAAACTAGCATTCTAGCTAACACTGCATATTTCCTGGTGGGAAGATATACAGTATATACAAATATATATACAAACATATAAAGTTCATGTACACAGAAGTGACTGTGTACTTAGTTTAGCTGCAACAATAAGGTGGATTCAGGTACATTGATACAGTCTTAAAAAACAATAAGGGGAGAGTGGAAAAGTTAAGGGATATAATGGATGTATGAAACACCCAACTATGGTTAAATATTTCATTGATGGATTTTATGTGCATTAAATTATGTTTTGTTTTGTTTTTTTTTATAAAACAACTGGGTAGACCAGGAAATATAGAATGTTACTTAGGCCTAATAATTAATAAGCAGTGTTAGTATCATATAATGTTAGAGAATTTTTCAAAAGCTGTGTCATGCTTTTACTGTAAGAAACAGATTACATAATGTTACCTATGTTTTAGAGGTGTTTTTTTACTATAATATTTATGTTTATCTGTGAATACTGAATTTAGAAAAGATTTATTGGTTATGAATTTGGAAAATTTGGAATATTTTCTAAAACTTGTTATTGTTGATATTGCTGTAAGAATTAATTAGAGAATGCCAACCTTAATATGTAGTCAAATTTACTTAGTCTACTGTGTTCATGAGATATTAGAATATATGGTGATGACGAAAGAAAATTTTTCAAATCATGTTATTAAAATTGGATAAGTATGCTATAAATAAATAACATTTTAAAACTGTCACTGAGGATGAAAATACAGAAAATAAAAAAGGAAAATATTGCCACAGCATCTCAGTGGAGTTGAGGTCTGGATTTTGACTTCTTTAGCCATTCAGAAGGCCTCACATTTGTCTCAAGAAGAATATTCTGGTATAAAGTGGAGTTCATCGTTGTCTCAATGACTGCACAACAAGCCCAAATCATTACCCCTCTACCACCATGCTTGACATGCTCGGTTCAGCAAACCGAAGTCGTGCTGCCATATTCTTTTTTGGAGAGAAGAAGCTTTTTCTTAGCCACTCTTCTATGAAAGCCATACTTATTCAGTCTTTGTTATTATTATTATTTTTTGATTGTGCTGTCATTAACATAAACATTTAATGTGCTTACAGAGGCCTGTAGGTCACATGATGTAGCTCTTGGGTTTTTCTTTATATCTCTGAGCATTAAATGGCCTGATCTCTGATTGAATTTGCTGGAGCGACCACTATGCCCACTAGCTCTCCATTTGTAAACAATCCTTCTCTTCTACTGTAGAATTCTTTGGAGATGGCCTTATAACCCTTCCCAGATTGATAAGCAGCAACAGTTGCTTCTCTGAGGTTATAGCTGATGTCCTTTCTTTTTGGCATCTTTTAGACAAACACCTGAATGCCCCAGAACAACAAACTGCCAAAAGTTCTGCTTTTCTAGAGGAAGTCGCACTTCTTGATGATTGACTAATCTTGCGCATTTCATTAGTAACACCTGGCTGCTGAATGTTGATTTACTTTTTGGAGAAAAAATGACTACATACTGAAATCTCTTTTGTTGTAGTTGTTGTTGCTATCACCTGCAGTTATTTGTTTGTTTATAGAAGTTGGTGAGGAACACATAATGGTTATTTAGGCCTTGATAAATAAAGACGTAGAACTGAAGGAGGGTGTACTTTCTATTTCCAAACGGAAATGCGCCATAGCCCTGCGTGCGAGTAGTCCATTTGACCAAAGGCAACTTTAATGAATGAACATGAGCCATTGTGCTGAAGCGTGTGTTCACCACAAGGTGGCAGCAGTGAGGCAAAACACCAGCGCTCCATTACAGCAGGGGGCGATGTGCACCATTATAGCCCAGTCTGCATTTCTTTAATGCAAGAGAAGCATGCTCGCTTCACATGGCAGGTCTCGGGTCGGAAAACATTGGTTTTTTTTGGAAGTATAAACTAATACTTTATTAGATAAGCGAGACAGACCGTGTGGGTTTAATGTGTTGATGCGTTGAAGTGTTGCACCCGTCACGCTGCGCTAAGTCACATAGCAAGCTAATGCACTCATTACTGCCAGCTTTCTGAGCAAAATGAAAGCGGAATGCAGTCAGGAGTTAGCTTAATGTAAAGAAACAAACAAACAAACAAACAAAAAAAAAAGATGAAGAACAGAAGTAGTGGCTACATAGACCAGCGACTCAAACAGAGAGTTGAACAGGTGAGCTGGTAAATGTTCATATTCATTTCACCAAGTCAAAGTTTTAGAGGCTTCATAGAGTATGATATTATATAGTGCAATATTCTATACTATATAATGTGTGTGGTGGCCTGGGAAAACCCTACAGTATCTCACAAAAAATGAGTACACCTCACATTTCAGCAACCATCTTCTCAATGGACAATACTACAGAAATGAAATTTGGATATATTTTAGAGTAGTCAATGTGCTGCTTGTATAGCAGTGTAGATTTACTGTCCTCTGAAATTAACTTAACATACAGCCATTATTGTCAAAATAGCTGGCAACAAAAGTGAGTACACCCTAAGTGATAACAGCTGTACGTTATTTAACCATGCAAAGCCACATGTCCTATTCATCATGTTCATGTTTTTGCCTGCTTAACAGGACCATACAAATTTGTGTATCTTGTATTAGAATTGTATTAAAATTTGGTGCTTTGAGTACCATTCTCTCATACTGTCCACTGCATGTTGAACATGGCACCTCATGGCAAAGAACTCTCAGAGGATTTGAGAATTAGAACTGTTGCTCTCCACAAAGATGGTCTAGGCTATAAGAAGATCAGTAACACCCTGAAACTGAGTTATAGTACAGTGGCCAGGGTCATACAGAGGTTTTCCAAGACGGGTTCCACTCCGAACAGGCCTCGCAAGGGTCGATCGAAGAAGCTCTCGTGCTGCGCGTCAGGTGCAGAAGCTGACGTATGAGTGCTGCCAGCATTGCTTTAGAGGTTGCATTGCCTCAGACTTTTGCACAGTGCTGTATATGTATGTAAAATATTGAAATTATTGGCAGATGAAGTGGATAACCTTGATTATCTTGTTATAATGGCGCCTATCAAAGGCTTGGATATATTAGGCAGCAAGTGAATAGTCACTTCTCGAAGCTGGTGTGTTGAAAGCAAGAAAAATGGGCAAGCGTAAGGATCTGAGCGACTTTGACAAGGACCAGATTGTGATGGCTAGACAGCTGGGTCTGATCATCTCCAAAACAGCAGGTCCTGTGGAAAATGATCCCGGGAAGGACAACCAGTGGACCGGCGACAGGGTCACAAGTTCTAAGTTATAAAGTTCTGACATTTTAATATCTGGTTAGCCTCAAAAGAGAAAAGGGAGAAAATTACATTTAAAGAGTTTATCCCAGCTTTAAAAGCATTAAAAAACAGCATTAATGCCATATTTTAAAGAATATAAATTTACAACAGAATGAGCTCTCACCGTGATTACCATGAGTCTGTCTCATCGCCTGAGCTAAAAGTCGCTGGCAGCATTTAAACACGATCCTGTTCGTCGTCTCTTCATTCAGCTGATCTTTGTAAGCACTGTTCTCTGTATTGATGATGATGATGATGATGATGGAGCATCACGGATGTTTTGACAGCCAGTGTCTGATTACAAACCCTTCTCTTTGGCCTGTACCTGTCCAACAACTTGATCATAGCCTGACGTTCATTGAATAAGCACATTTAGCTAGCAAGCTTTTAGACATTCAGACTGGCTGGTTTTGAACCGTTAAACTTTACTTTTTTGCAGGCAGTAAGCCAGTGCAAGGATAGAACCTAACGTAACATAAATAAAATGTTTCAGTGTTTGTGTTTTCTCATAATAGAGACATCAAAGTATATTATTGGCAGAAAAACCTAGCGACGTGCAACAGGTTTTGCGGACCACAACACGCAAAATAAACGACGCTTAATATTGAGCTGTTTGAGAATTGTAATGCTGGTATTGGAAACCTGCAAAATGACTGTAATTAAAGAAGACACAGGATATTCTGGAGTAATTTTCTGAGCTACTGTCTGATAGAACTTATGAACAGATATGGTACAATTCTGTATTTTAATTTCTACAGTACCTGAAATCCAACAACAGTCAGTATGTTGATGTTGCTGAAATGGCCACAGACCTTCAGCGACAGTACAGGTGAGATGCAATACATTGTTTTTATTATTACACCCTAAAAGTGTACTAAGAATGACTCACTTGTATTGTGAATGTTTCTTTATACAGGCTAGATTATGGCCGAAGGAACAAAACAGCTTTTAGGATACAAGTGGAAAAAGGTGAATCCAATCCCGCCTTTCAAGTGGAATCATTTGAGCATAAAATCATTAGTAATAGTTAGGTGACACATTCAAAGAGAATTCATTAATGTCTGTCATGCTATGCTTGTATACAAAATAATAAGTGAAACGTTATGAAACATGCAAACGTGCTTGAAGAGAAGAGAATAAGTGCGAAGGCCACAGAAAGCGTCAGCTTTTAGCAAGAAGTCTTAGGTTAGATGATTGGCAAATAAGTGGGGGGTCATGACCTTAGATAATTATCTACTAATTTTAGTTAATACATTAATTTACATATAAACCAATAATAGTATGTAAAATGGTGACTAGAGAATTAAGAGAATGGTTAACAATTCTTTTAATTTTATTATTTGCTTATTTTTCCTTTATGTAGTTTAATTTAAGCTCATTTTATAAAGTATTTGATGATGAGTTAATGTTAAAAATTAAATACAATTTGCAAATTAGTTTCATTGCCATAAATAAGTAGCTCAGCAGTGCTTAGTTTTTAAGGCAAAAGTATTAATATCTGAAGTTACTTAGCTATTACAGAAAATATGTTCTCACTGCTGTACTGTCTTTTATAACACTTTTTTTAATATATATTTTTTTTATATATAGTGCACAGGGTAATATGTAATGAGTCTGGGCTCTCAGCACTGGAAGATAAACACTTGGCTAAAAGAGCAAGACGCAGTAAAGAGGATGATGGGTAAGAGCTGTCAGCCATAGATGGTCGTAAACAGAACACAGGTTGATTTTGTGAAAATGAATGACTTTATTACTAATTGATATTAAAATACTTGGTGAAATTTCTTCATGTCTGTACATTTTGTAAACTGTTCATTCGGACTTTTGAGACCAACCTAAGAAGATGGAAATATCCATCCGATATGCATTTTGAGTTTTGTATTTAGGTCCAGTGATGTTACGATAAGTAAGGAATTCCAAACACTGCAATTTGTTTTTAAAGACTGACATGTCACACGTCTTATCCATTTATAGTTACATCTAATGTGGAATGTCCACGAGACAATTTAGTCCCTGTTATCACTTATGTTATAAGAGCTATAAAGTCATTCACTCACCAGACTCTCTTCTATCTCTCATTAATGTTTAAACATAAGAGAACAGCTTTACCTCTGGCTCTTACAAAGCGCTGACGTTGGAGAGCCGTCTGTAATTGTTAATGAAAGTCTCCATACTGAAACCTTCACCATATCCATAGTTATACATGTTTTTTTTTTAAATTAAATTTGTTAAATTTCAACACTTTAAAAAAAAATCTATTTGATTAGTCTTATGCCGAGTTCACACTGCACGATTTTAGCCCGATATTTCACTTGCAGACAGGTTTTGCGAACTCGCCAACAAATGCCTGAAATCGGAGGCAAATCGGTGCTCGTTCACGCGAGTGACAATCACGCCATGTGAATGATCAAAGACGTGATCTGAGAGAGTCGCCGATGCATCGCCGACGCTCGTGAAATATTCGGCATGCTAAATATCTGGACCTGTCGGCGATTCAAAATCCTGCTGTGTGAAATGAGTTCTGACTGAAGCAAACATCAGCGATGACCTCCAGCCAACGAGAGAGCAAGATACAGGGCAGCAGGAAGCTCGTGGAGGAGTTATAGAATATCAGAAAACACGGCTTCTGTGCCGAAAAAGGCTCCTTCTCTGTCTGTTTGGACCCAAGAAATGGAGGAAAGCTTGGTCGAACTCTGGCAGGAGCACCCATGTGTTTTTGATGTTTCGTCTGAGCTGTACCACAACAGGGGCGAGAAAGAAAAAAAATCTCCCCAACCATTTCCTCCTCCATAATCTTTTTTTCTTTTTTGCCCTTTCGCTGCACATCAGTGCACAGACCATTTGGATCGTGGACTTCTTGCGGGGTACCGTTTCCATCTCTTCCATTTCCTTATCACTTCTCGCGTGCGTTTGGTTGTGAAACGCAGTTTGCGAGCCAGACAGAGTCATCGGCGATTCTTTCTATTGTAAAGTCATGCGGTGTGTGACCTCCTGTCGCCGATCCATAGTGCAGTGTGAACACCGCAGCGACTGAATGCTACCCCAGACAGTCGTGCAGTGTGAAAACCACGATGATCCGACGACTCTGACAATCCTGCAGTGTGAACTCGCCGTTAGATTATGTACAGCGTCTGCTGTACTTGCTGTGAATGAAATAAATCTCTGATTTGAGTTATAACCCTACAGAAAATTGATCGACACATCCTGACCCTTCAGTTTTAAGAATCCAACAGTGCTGTGGTATCACTTATAATAACTGACTTATAATGCACTGCCAGGTCTGATAATGTCATGATATGAAACCAGTGTTCCTGCTTGATGTTGACTCCGTTGCCATCTTTCTGGTGTTCTTTAGTGAGGACAGCAGTGTGCTGAGTGACAGCACAGACAGCGAGGCAGAGCTCTCTGAAAATGAGGTGCGTGTGTGAGCGTCTCATCAGGACGCAGTCTAGAATTATAGATTTGATATTGCATGCTATTGTCCAGTACTTTACCATCAGCCCTTCACGTGGAAAATCATTGAACAACCTCGCAGACGTGTTGTAGTAATAATAATAATAGTAATAATAATACATTATATTTTAATATTAATACATTTATATTATTAATATATTAATAATCCAAAGGTGCTCACATATCTCTCACAATACGAGAAAACAGAAGAGAAGTAATGATCGGTTTTGAGATAGGATTTAAAAATGGGAAGAGAGCAGGATTGTCCAAGTTTAAAACCTCATTTGTTTAGTCAGACTTCTTTCTCTTTCTTACTTGTTCATTCTTTTGATTTATTTCATTTCATTGATTTTATTTGACTGTTACTTGTTAGTGAAAAAAAATTGTATGGAACTCACAATAACCTTCAACGATATATCTATTTTACCTAATAATAAGAATGTCAAACTAGTCCCGCATAAATATTTTTGTCCCTATCAACAGAACACCAATCATATGAACAACTCGCTGATGTCCCTGTACTGCAAGGGGAATCCTGAGAACGGAACTCGATCTAAGGAGCAGGGCACAAGTAGCCCAAACCCAGCCTCTCAGAAGGGTTCATCAGCTGAGGGCAGCAGTAGCAGTTGTACCCCTCATCGCTCCACCACCACTGTGTCTGCAGGTGGCTGGTTCATTGATAAGACAGGAAGAAAAGATCAGGAGAACATCCTGATTGACCTGTGTGATGAGGAGGCAGCCAGCCCTGCTGTCAATGTATGTTTGCTCATCACTTCATGTTATTCATGTTTAATATATGTATGTACAATTGAAGACAAAATTATTAGTCCCCTATGAAATATTTCATTATTTTTCAAATAATTCCCAAGTGCTGTTTAATGGAGTGAAGATTTTTTTAACACAGCATTTCTAAACATAATAGTTTATTTAGGAAACTTGGAGTGCCTGTAAAACAAATAGAAACAAAATTATAACCAAGAATAAAAAAAGTCTACAGGTCAAAATTATTAGCCCTCTGATGTTAATAGTCAATAGCGTATCCCTTTTGCTTGATAGCAGCCTTTAGTCGTTTGCTGTAGTTCTCAACCGGTTTCAGGCATGTCTCCTGAGGAGCTGCAGCCCATTCCTCCTTAGCAAATCTCCCAAGCTCCTCCAGATTTGTTGG
>CM074972.1:7493947-7509160 GCA_037577455.1 Pangasius macronema
AATAAGAATCTAGGATTATTTCTGTTATCTTCAATTAGGGTGGAGAGATACATTGATCTAGCAGCACTAAGAGCTTTTCTATAGCTCTAAAGGCTCTCCTTCCATGCTATTTGAAATACTACTGATTTAGTTTGACTCCATTTACGTTTTCATGTAGTCTGTTTCAAAGTTCGTGTGTGATCGCTATACCAGGGTGCTAGCTTTTTCTCCCTAATTATTTTTCTTTTAAGTGGAACTACCTTATCTAGCGAGTTGCAGAACGTTAATTCTAAGCATTCAGTTTCCTGGTCAAGTTTCTCAGGATCAGACGGTGATCCAATCACGACTGATAAATCTGGGAGATTACTGAAAAAACTCTGTTGTTGACGGGAAAGTATGTTTGACACGGTGAGGTGGCAAGGTTCATATGATTAAGAAACATTTTAAATGAGATGAGGTAATGATCTGAGATAGCTTCAGACTGTGGAAATGAGACTTATTACCCAATGTCAGTATTAAATCAAGAGTGTGACCACCACTATGAGTAGGTCCTTTTACATTCTGATTAAGCCCTACTGAATCAAGAATGGACACAACTGCTGTTCTTAGAGGGTGATCTGGATTATCAAAATTAAAGCCTCCAACAATTAATGCTTTGTCTAAGGAAACAACACTAGCCACACTAGCCAATAGTGGGTGTCTGTGAACTCATACATGTGGAAGAGGTCAGATACTTCTTTCCTCTGAGTGTGTTACACTGCCCTGTGATGCAATATGAGCAGCATCTGTGCGGTTGGCTGGCTTCATGTGTCTCGGAGGGAGTATTCACTCTTCTCAGTTGGTAGCTGTCGTGTGATAGGGGAGAGCTGGCAGGTGGGAGGGGATTCGCAGGTGACCCAGTTGAGGAGGAAACAGGGGAGAGGAAAGTGGCAATGTGTAGGTATCAGCAACAGGCATGTTGCATGTAACAAAATGTTACAGTGCTTACATGTGCATTCAGCCACGTGCAAAGTTACAAATATTCACGTCAATCCACAGCATTTGCCTGAGCTGACCCAGCAATGTCCTTGCTCAAATATCTTCACTCAGCTATCAAACATTGCATCAGTAAAGGTTCATTCCCCTCATATGCTAGTCAAATAAATCAGAAGGTAATAAAAACAGAAGGAACTATGCAAGTCAGAGAAGCGGCTTAGACCTCACCCTGATCAGTCAGTCACTGTGCTGAAAGAAACGTGCCAGGCATGCACAAAACAAGCAGCAAGCCTTTGAGGGGGTAAAAAAAAAAGAAAAGATTTATCACAGAGTTGATAATTAGCTGGTTAAACACATTACTTGTGTCTTCCTTACTAATAAGCTCATTCAATTTTCAGAAATAATTTGTTCTTATAGAAGGATTTTCTAAACTTTTCTAAATATCAACTGCATGGCTATCCTTTACAGTGGATTCTTCATTTCTGAAATCATCACCACACAATCTAGCAGTGTGGCTGATGACTGAATGCAGCTTCAGTTGATTGAGAATGTGATCAGCAGGATGTGATTGTGGGTTTTTTGTGTGTTCAGTCTGGAGCCAGTGTGCGTGTGGTGAACCAGTTGCTGACTGAGATGGACGGGTTGGAGACACGCCGCCAGGTTTTCATCATGGCTGCCACCAACCGGCCAGGTACAACGAGCCAGCAAACCATTTCACACACGTTTTTGTCCTTTCCAACATTGTCTGATAACTTTTGTTTGTTCTGGGTCAGATATCATTGATCCAGCAGTGCTTCGACCGGGCCGTTTGGACAAAACGTTGTACGTGGGTTTGCCTCCGCCAGAAGACAGACATGCCATATTGCTCACTATTACTAAGGTGAATTTATTTGTTTAACGTGACTGCTGCAATAATCAGACCAGTACATTCAAGTAAGTTGAAAATAATCCATGGAATTGCCCCAGGGAGGAACTAAACCTTGTCTGGACTTGGATGTGAACTTGGAGGAAATTGCCCATGACGAACAGTGTGACTGTTTCACGTGAGTATTACAAAACGTGAAAGAATAAGGCTAAATCTAAAGGCTAAATCTTTATTATATACTTTTTTTGTTTGTTTGTTTTTTTTACTTTAAATGCAATTGTTATATTTATTGAATGTAAAATATTTCATGGTTCTGTATATAAAGGGACTTTATTTGCATGTCAGATGTTTTTATTGCAGCTATTCACTTTCATTGCTAAAGATAATTATTTTATTGAGGTTGACTTGCATTTGCTGATGTAATACATTTTCAGTGGTGTCATTATGTTTGCATTATACTGTCTCTGTGTGTCTCTCTGTGTGTGTGTGTGTGTGTGTGTGTGTACAGTGGGGCAGACTTGTCTGCGCTAGTTAGAGAGGCTTCTGTTAATGCTTTAAGAGCCCACCTCTACTCTCAAACAGCTCTTGCACACACAGGTAAACACACCAACATGCCACACACTTACAGTTGCTACCTTCTCGGAGTAAAAATAAGGGACAACCCCCACAACTAGAATTTTTTTTTAAAAGGTCGCCACGTTTCAGACATTTTTCTTGCTTGTATGGATTAACAATTGTATTATTTCAACAACATACACTCCCCTCTGAAAGTATTGGAACGGCAAGGCCGATTCTTTTGTTTTTGCTATACACTGAAGACATTTGGGTTCGAGATCAAAAAATGAGTGAGACAATATATCAGAATTTCAGCTTTGATTTCCTGATATTTACATCTAGATGTGTTAAAACCAAGAGTAGACAGAGCTATTAATTGTTTAAACAGTCAATACAGGGCATACATGGGCACCAAGAAACACCTGTCAGTCACATATTCCAATATTTTTGATAGCTTGAAAAATGGATGGGTTCAATCAAATGGTGCCATGTTCTAAGACATCTAGATGTAGATATCAGGAAATGAAAGCTAAAAATTCTGATCTATTGTCTCAAATCCAAATGTCTTCAGTGTATAGCCCAAAAAAAGGACTTGCTGTTTTGATGGGGACTGAATATAATGAGAAATAATAATAATCGACATTGTAGAAAGTAGAAAAGGGATGGAGATATGTGTGTGTGTGTGTATATATATATATATATATATATATATATATATATATATATATATTTTTTTTTTTTTTTTTTTTNTGTGTTTTTTTATTAATATATATATATTATTTTATTTATTTATTTATATATTTTTTTTTTTTTTTTTTTTTTTTTTTTTTTACATTGTTTTATATGTATATTTATGAATTATAATATATATGATAGACTGATATGGTTATTTATTTAGATATTGTAAATTGACATAGTGCAAATGATCATATTTAGGAATTTTAAATTAAATATAATAAAATAATTAAATGAAGATAAATATAATAAACCTTCTGTACAGTCTCTGAGATCAGATGGCCTCTTATGAGCATGATTAGGCTAATTTGCACTGAACTGATTAGGCATGGTTATTTACACAATATTATTTTAGCCTAACGTTAACTAGCTTGATATTCCCACTGTTACTAGTTATCCTAAGAACCTTATTATTTTATGGCTCATTTTTTTTCTAGCAGTTAATGATATTCAGATAAAGCCTTCTCATTCAGATGTCTAAAAAAAAGTATACGTTGTGTACTTTTAATCAATGATTTTATTCACTATTGTGTTATTATTCACCACAATCAGGACTTAGTGTATGTATGAAATGGTGTGTAAGAGAATACAGGATAAATGCGATCCTGTATTATCGGGGATGGGGGAGAGACCCTACACAAGCTCCAACCTGTCAGTGTATAAAATGTTTATGTAACTTTAGCAATTTGGCAGCAAAATCCAGACTTTTCGAATTATTAATTAATTAGAATTGTACCAATTCAGACCCTCTTTGCTGTTAGAATTGGCCATACTGAAAAAAATAAAGGTATGGCAGTAAATCCAGTGCTGAGCGTGATCATAGATTGTAGCTTGGTCAGTCTTGATTTAGCATTTAAATTTGTAGTCACATGTTTCTCCGCTTCCAGCTGTAACATACGTAATATGCAAAACCAGCTCGTAACACTCGGCAGCCGGCTTCCTGTCTTCAGTTGACCTATGCAAAAGATGGGTACTACATCAGAGCAAAGGTTTTGCATGATGTTTCCTTAAATAAAGAAGAAGAATGAATTCCCTTGAAGTGTAAGAAATGCACCAGCTTTGGCCGTCAGTCTTTAGAATGCAGCTGTTTACTGTCGACAGCTAAAAACAGTGACAATAGTATTTTTATTTTCTCTTGAGACGTTCAACCTCTGATAGGACGCAGTAGCAGGAGAGTTATATGACGGCTTTGTGCTACACTTTATTTGGCTCGGTTTTGCCAGTATTTCTACAAACACGATGAGTGCTTCTGATTCTGAAAAGGACATCTGTGACCGTTAAATAATCCTACCGTACTTCCATTAACCAGATCAGCGTTGCAGCTGATGTTTGTAGAGCAGCAGGGGGTGGGATTTGGGAGCATGCAATAGAGTTCAGGTGCTGTGGCGGGATCTTAAGAAAGCTGTGCATAAATAAATGCCCTCAATGAACTGAGGCAACGTTGTAAAGAAAAGTGGGCCAGAAATCTCTCCAGAATGACGAGAGACTAATAAAGTCCTACAGAAAATGTTTACTTCAAGTTATTGTAGCCAAAGATGGTTCTACATGTTACTGAATTATAAAGTGTACTTGTTTTTCACCTGGTTTCTGAATGCTGGTTTACTTTTTAGGAAAAATGACTGTTATGAAATCTTTTGTGGTATTCTTTTTTTTTTTTGGGTCACCTGAGGTTATTTGTTTATCAAAGTTGGTGAGGACCACACAATTGTTATTTAGGCCCAGGGGTGTGTGTGTGTGTGCGTGTGTGTGTATCATAAATGCCCTTGAGATTTGTGATATAGTTATTTTTGTCATGTTGCCCATCCCTAAAAGTTACAGCACGGAGGCGTGTCGAACCACGTTACACACCAAATGAAAACTATTGTTTTGTGAAAAGCAACAGGAAGTAGGGTTTTTATGTTCTTTTTCTGATTCTTGAACCTGTTTGTGTGCTGGGCAACTACGAATATAAAATTACTAGCCTGGACACAAAACCCCCCTGTTGCGGGAGCCCGTCCTACTGATTTGTCCACATTATTTACCGTTACAAATAGAGATATTGCTATTAAAAGTATTCAAATGAACAACTCTGGTTTTCCATTTTGTATATTTGTCAGTCATTTGTTGTGCACAGAAATGCCAATAATTAATCTGAATTCACAAGTGCTTGACATTCGCATGTGAAAGGCATTAGGACTGTCATGCGGCAGCATAGTTTGGTCCTCAGGTGCACATGGTTCACTTTTTGCGAATCTTTCTTTGACACAGGGCACACATTCTCCTCCAGCTCTGTTAAAGACATACGGGTCAGCAGGCAGAATTTTGAAGATGCTTTCAAGAAGGTGCGGCCATCTGTGTCCAAAAAGGTGAGTGCATTTAACGCAGTACAAGAGCATTAGAGCCTGACACTGACAGCTAGCGTTCGTGACAGCTGTGAGAATGAATTTAGTCGTCTCCTTTTCTACTTTCCACCTCCTAAAAAAAAAAAAAATAAGTGGAGAGAGGAGGAGAAGGAAACATTGCATGCATGAGTGCAATCCTTACCTAGAGCAGCTTGTATGCTTTGTCTGCATTTTTAGTGTGCTAGGCATGTTTATCCACCATTAGATGCATTTCTGTAACCCAGCATCAGGTCAGAAGAGCTAATTATTCCCCTAGGAGTCTTATTAACTTCAGAACTCATGGCCTTGTGGGATGTAACCAGGTGCAAGTGAAGTGCACTCCCAGAGCTATTTTCAAACAAGATGCTTGTCAAGTGCTCAGTGAACCAGTTAGTCCAGTTCCCAGGAGCATAGTTTGCTAAGACTTTCTCTCTTACTGCCAGATTTCCCACACTGCCCTTGCCAGATGACTGTTGTATATTGAGGGTTTTTTTTATTTATAATGTAGCTGCTATTTATATACTATTTGCTTTGGTGGAGCAAAGTCAGCTTGGCTGGTTTGTGGTTTTGTGCTACGTGGAATTTGCACAGCGATGAAGATGATGTTTGTGCAGGCATTGCATCATTTCTTCTTCCTCTGTTAGAAAAGCAAATAACAATTAATCTCGCCCTGTGGCCATTTGGTGCCACTGAAGCACCAGCTATTATCTTCCATTTAATACGTTACTTTCAAAACACAGTAGAAGCCAGAAGTTGAAGTGTATGTTTCCATTTTGCTTTATTCCATACAGGACCAGCTGATGTACGAGAAACTGCGAGAATCTCTTACCAGATAGGCCACATTACTGCGGTGTGGCAGTCAAACTGATGGACAATTGTGCTTTTTGTGGACACCATCTTTTCTAAACATTTTGTTTTGATTGATGTATAACTTAGAAATATTATTCCATTGACCTCAATTCCATGAGAGCCATGTTGAAATAAAAATGAGGCAAAGTGCCACAATAACACTTCTGGAGTTCTTGAGCTTGGCATAACAACTGTGCCTGTGAATACAGGAGTATATTCTACAGTGAGAAACATCAGTAATCATTTACCTCCTAAATTATTTAATGGCATGAAGGACAACACTAAGTTTTTGTTGTTTTTTTTTTGTTTAATAAGTTCACACAAATGCAGCAAAAGCATAAAGACAGAACAGGAATGGACTTAAACATGGCCATAATGTTATCAGCCCACACAGAGATTTAAATGACTAAAAGTATTTTCCAGCATGGACTCTGTCCCTTGCTAGTTCTAATACTGATACAGGAAATAAATTTCTCCAGAAAAAAATCTTCCCTGCAGTCAAAGAGACCTTTGAGACGCACCTTTACAGACGTTTTACTTGATCTTAATCTGACTGAAAAAGCACCTTTGAAATGTAGTCCTGGTTACTTCAGGGACCCATAGAGAATTAAGTTCCTTTAAACTGAAGAAAAGAAGCATGAAGAACTTGAGATGTTATCTATAGTTAGTTATGCAACAGTTAGTTCCGTCCACTAATCTGATTGGTCGAGCAGCATTCCAAGTGTGCCTATATTTCCTATAACTGAGCTGGGACGTTTCGCTGTGTATCACTCTGCTCGTTTGAGCTTGCCATGTAAAATTCCACTGCTTGGTTCGAAACAGTTACTACAGTAGTGCTACCAACATCATCAGCGGACATGGCAAATGATTTTCAGGAATATAACTTTCGACTTAAAATTTGAAAGCTTGTCAGGTGAAGATGAAAAAGAAGAAGGGATGTCAATTTTACCAGGACCACCTTTAATGGAAATGTAAAATCAGTGTGAGCTAGCCGATGTTCTGTAACGTGACTGTGGCTTCTTCAGGATATAGTTCCGCTACTGGAGCAAAAGTGAACAGAATATTTGGCCATATTGTGTCTAAAATGTCATTATTATTAGCTTCTTGTTTATAGAACTGTTGTATAAATATCGCACTCGCAATCATGCGGTTATACTGAATATCGGCGCAATCGCACGACGTTGCTTAAGTATAATTAGGAGCGGTGGCATTGTGAGGAGGAGTCAAGTAAGGGAACCAATCAGCTGCACTAGCATGCAAACGAGAGCTGCGTCTCTGTGGGAAATTAACGACAGCACATTTTTCAGCATTAGAGCATGAGTATTTATCCTGTGAGACACGTTTGCACCTTTTCCTCATTCCAGCCATCATCTTTTTAAAGTAAAACTTCTGCCATTTGGTGGTCACACCTAGCACAATAAGGGGAATGACGTTATGAATTTCTTTGCTAAAATAACAGCATGTGCTTGAGCTACTGCTGTTGCTCTGAAACAAAGCATGCCACTCCTTTGTGGTGCCTAAAACTGAAGACGGTCTGGAAGCTAAGTAAGGAATAAAACATGATGGCCGTACTGTTATATGGAAAATAATCAAATGATGAGGTGGTGATATTTTTCAATAACAATATGTCACAGATTACAAAGTGTTTTATTCCTTTTATACCACATTTGCCTGTAATTTTTGCAAGGAATAAAACACTCCAGGCTGTGCTGCTATAGGAAAATAACACACCAGGGGGAATGATGCCGAGTGTGTCAGAGACTACCCTAAATGCTTTATTTTTCATACAGCAGCACGGTCTGGAGTGTGTTATTCCGCTTATACCACAGCAGCTGGCCAACGATTACAAGGATTAATTTATTGATGAACGACACGTCGCACCTGTTCTCACTTGTGTTATAGCTGCAATGAACAGTCATTCCCTCGCCAGCATCTCTCTCTCACAAACACACACAAACAAACTCACTATGCAGCCTGTCATTTTACCTAGAAACTGGAAAGTGTAAATGTCTCCACCCGTTCCCCTGTGCTGGGAGCTTTTACTGTTACCAAAACACCTACAACCGAGACTCCTTCCATAAAAGTGAAAAGTGTCTCCTACCAAAAACGTCACCATATCACTGATTATACGTTTTAATGTGTCACACAAGATTGCACACTGTGTTTAAATCCCTTTATATTAGTCTTATTAGATTATGTAGTGTCCACCTTACAAGTCCTGTATTAGAATGAAAGCATTAATATTAACCTAACGTGCGTTACAGCAGCAACTGCTTTCCGAGCCGTACTGTTAGACGAAAATAACACACCTTCTCTTCAATCAGATTAGAGGATTCAGCCCTGCTGTGGAATATTAACGTTTTTAATTACATTTAATATTATGCAAGTTATGCGAGACAAGGCAGTGTCTGTTAGCACGTATTACAGAAGCTAAAAATAGATGCTTCCTCACCAGCCTCTTTCTCTCACAAAGTTAATATGCAAAAAAAAAAAANAAAAAAAAAAAGGCAAAGATTATTGCATTTCTTTGTTAAATAAGAGGCTGGAGCATCCGCCATCCAAGTCCTTGTGAATGAGCTGTTACTAGAACAAACACATTAATATAAACCAGTGATATGAATTACAGCCAGAACTACCATCAGAGCTGCTGTAATATAAAATGAAACACCTTCTGATCAATCAGATTTGAGAATTCAACAGCGATGTGGTATAAATTGGATTAATTCTTTAATATGAACATGTAATATATCAGTGACTTTACAATGGCCAAAGGCACAATCCTAAATCTAGAAGCCATTTTGTTAATTAATGTATTGACACTCCTGCTGCTACTTAAGATACTATGGTAAAAAAAAAAAAAAGTTTTATCCTATCAAGTAGCAAAACATTTGAGTGGTAAACAGTTCCGTTTGGTTGAAGCTGGAGCTGACTAATACAAAACTTTAAAGTGCGGGACGGCTATGGGGTCACTGAAGTTACACTTCTCCAACCCATTTAAATGTCTTTAAGCCCAACGTTACAAATCTTTTACATATCACCACACAAGCGTCATTTAAAATTTGTTACAGCAATGCACTATTCTGCAAGCAAGGTCACCAGCTCTCCAAATGCTCTGGCTATGTTTAAGAATAAATATGCATGATAAGTTATCGGTCAGAGAGAACTTATACAGGTCCACACCTTGAGTGCACACTTCTCATGTTAGTCATACAGACAAAAAAAATATGTGCCATTAAAATCCACAGACAGTGATAAGCCCCGATGGCAGGACACTGTCACTTGCTACTAGAAACCAGGCAGTTGTGTCAAGGTGAGTCAGGCTGCAGAAAAAATGTACCCAAACTACATGTAGGAGCTGTTTCTGATCATATTTCTTTTGAACTAGGCGTTTAGGCTTTAGTAGTACACTAGCAATATTAAGGTTTTAATTTTAAGAAAACTTTATAAAAAAAAAAAAAATGTTTAAGTGAAGAAAAGAAGATCACACAAAAATTAAAATGTGCAGCCACATATCTTCAAAAATTCCTAAACAAACAGGAATTATGTACTCAACAAAGCTGTGGTGTGTGAAAACCCGAGGAATGATTCCATTTTCACCAACAGACTTTGAAGACATTGAAATGATTCAAATAAAATTACTATCCTCTCAACTGCAAGCACACACACACACACACACACACACGAGAACACAAAGCCTGTCTTTGTTCACTCTCACACAACTTAGTCCCTAAGTGTGTTACTGAAGGGGTTAGCAGGTGGGGGAGTGTGCGTGCACGTCTGAGGCTCGGCAATCATTTTTGGTCAACGTAAATCCATTTCACTCCAACTTTAGGTCTCCCTTCAGCTTTCTCTTCACACGCGAGTATGGACTCAGCTCGTCATCCATGATGAAATCATAGAGGACTTTCAGCCATGATGTGTAACACGGCAGATCATCGTAATACTCTGCTGCTATTTTCTTCACCTGTTTGGGACAAAAAAGAATTTTTCAGAAATTATGTACACGAATCATACTCAAAACCATCACAAGATTGTATCTTGCTTTTAGAACAATCTTATGTATGAGCTGATGGTTATACAATGGTGTTCATCACTGGCATGACAGTTTTCCTCCTACCTACTCCGCAAACATCCGTTAATATCGCCAGGGTCACTTGTTTCTTTATATTTCTTTGTGCCCATTTTCTAGTACCTAAAGTATGAGTTGTCATTTTTCAAATCAAGAATGCTTAGACAATGCAATTGTCACCTTATAAAATATTCAAGTTTAAATGTAAACTTAATTCAGGACATGTAAAATAATGTTAAAGCTTCAGGAAGGTAGATTAAATACCCCTAAAATACTCGCCTTAAGCTTTATTAGCTATAATGGACTGGAAAGCATTCAGAACTGATCATCTTACCAGAGGGAGCCTTCGTCCTGGGATGCTGGGGAAATCATGGTGCTCATTGTGGTAGCCTACGTTGAAAGTGAGCAGATTCAGTGATCCATAGTAAGAATAGGTCTCATGGCCCTTGAGGAACATGTAATGCTCAGCAATGAAGTGTCCAGAGATGGGATGAAGGCCCATTCCCAACAATGAGCCAGCCAGCATGTAAAACAAAGGCTTGGCACCCAACAGCCAATAGAGAACAATGTTGAATGTAAACTGGATAGCCGCATTAGCTAGCTCCAACTGACTGATGGGTTTTGGATTGATGCACAGAGGCCGAATTACATAGAACAGCGGCTGAAGAATAATCCATACAAACTTGCGAATGCGAGTACAGAAAAACCAGCCCTCAAATTCGGTCGGGATGTCCACGTCCACGCCATCCCCACCCAAATAGCGGTGGTGGTCGAGGTGGTAGCGCTTGAAGGAGGCAGAGTATGGCAGACCAATGGGCAGGTTGGCAAAGATGGCGAACCAACGATTCCATTTTGCACGATTGTTGCCAAAAGCTGTGTTGTGGGAAATTTCATGGATGGCTAAAGTCATGGAGTGGTTGATGCAACTGCCAAATACATAAGTCCAAAACAGGACCCACTTCCATTCCAAATCCTTGACGAGGTAAAAGGCCAGGAACTGGATGGCTACCATCATGCAGACAATCCATTTTAGCCTCGGATCAGGTCCCATTAGAGATTTTATCTCTGGATATTTGGCTACCAAAAGAAACAGAGACATCAGAGATTTCACTTTAGACTGGTATATAAACTAGAGAACAAATTAAATTTCCATTCCTACATGTACTGAGACATGTTTTCCTTATCTCTGGCTTCTCAAGGACAATAGGAAATAAGCTGATACAGAATTGCTCCTAAGAATAGACTAATTAATCTGCCTTTGAAAAAGTTAAGGTTGTCAGGGCAAGTCTTTTAGCTGTGATCTAATCAGATCCTTTGCACACTGTGAAGGCATAAGGGTTTTAATGGCAGTTTTTGGTAGTAATGATTTGCACAGAGCTGGCACTTTAACGTGTAATGTACCTATAATTTGTTTATAGGTTTAATCATTTATCACACAGCACAAGTTCTCAACAATGAAAAAGGAAAGTAAACTTTAAAAAAAAAAAATAAAGCTTATTGCCTTAGATTTTACCTTAATTTTAATTACCCAACATACTCAAGGATGTCCAGCGGTTGCTTGTGGAAACTTACATTATATGATTCCATTTCCTACTCTCAAAATATCTGGCAGTTATAAATAAATGAGACAAAACTACTTGACTAAGTTCTTCGCTTTATTATAAAGCAGGTCTAGGCCTAGAAAAAGCCCACACTATGTTATCTGTGGTAGAGATGACGTAAAGCTATTATATGGGGCAAGTCCTGACTGAAAACTTGGGTCAAAGCCTCCACATGCCTGTGAACAACAAGCAGTTCTTGAAGTTCCTTTTGCATTTTTTTCACTGAACTCTCTCATTTTATTGTAAAATTTACACCCAGCAAAAGTATATGTAATATAAGCATTTATTGCCATATATGGGACAATACTGAACTGAATTTTTGAAGCAGTTAAAGTTTATCTGTTCATCTGTGCACTTAGTTCTTGTTTTCTCCTCTGTCACTCCATTTCTCACGGCTGTAATAGGTGGACTGTGGACAACTTCCATTTCATGTGTTTACTTAAACTGACTTATAAGTGAAGCACAGTACAAACCAAGCATATACAGAAGCTGAGCAGTTGATGGCCCAGTGGGTCGAAGACAGCCTCAGGGCTGGAACTCAAAACCAGTCATTAGTAAAGAACCTTAACCAAGGCACTGCCCCTTTCACTTAAAACAAGTCATTATTTCTGCTTGACTCCAACTGCACAATACCCTGATGTCATGAAAAGCATGAAATATTCAGGCAGTACAAGCATTTATACACAGCAGCCTTTGCAGTACAAAATAGCTCATCACTGCACAATGAATGCATAGTATGTCAACATGAAATTAAATAGCCCAGGGGATAAATGCTTCTACTTTATATCAGGACAAAAGGCCCAGACACTGGATATTGAATAGGTCTCAATAACACTACACCTTCATGTCAACTGGCTGGCTGCAGGGTCAAAATGCCTATCTACTGAATGTCTGTCCTATCCTCAGATGTGTGAACTTGATTCTAACACATTTATGTAAACCTTCTGTCAATTTAATGGTCATTTTAAAGACATAAAAATGTGTTTAAAAATGTGCGACACTGCCTACAGCCTATGCTACAGCCAAAACATTAAGTAAATACAAATAAAAGGTCATAAAACATAACAGTCACTGTAACTGCATCGGACTATTTATGTGGTTTTTGGACATGCCTTTAAAGTAAAGTATTTCAGTGGGTCGCCCCGAGCAGTCGAAAAACAGTGCAGAAGAATCTGGAAATGTTTTTTTTTTTGTTTTTTTAAATGCCATAGTTCAGCCACTATAGTGGCTAATTTCTAGTTGTTTTTTCCCCCCTTTCAAACAGATGCTCTGTCCAGTCATGTGCATTTACATAAATTAGACTCTAAAAGCAGCTCTTTAGAGCGCTCTATTGCATCTATCCTCTGGTCTGATCTATCTGAAGTAAAGGAATTGTTTAAAACACTGATGATGAAAACAATGTTTAAAGAGACATCTCATCTGTTCAGAGTCCATGGCTCTAGTCGAAAGTGGCAACATGAAGCTCAAGTGTGAATTTTAATGCAAATTCAATGTTATTCGTATGGCGCTTTTAACAACGGACATTGTCACAAAGCAGCATTACATAAATATATAAATTTTAAATGTACGAATTTATTCCTAATGAGCAAGCCAGAGGCGACAGAGGCAAGGAAAAACTCCCTGAGTAGACATGAGGAGGAAACCTTAAGAAGAACCAGAAAGGAAACCCATCCTTATCTGGGTGATAACAGATCATTTATAGCCAATTCATGATTACTGCTGAAGCATTTACAAGTAACTGGGGTCACCATTCATTCAGTCATGTTAGCTGATTACATGGACTTTAGAAAGGAAGGAATTTCATGTAGCTGGATCTTTACCAATTTTAGAAGAGTCCCCTTCTGCAAATATATATAGAAGAGTTTTACATGTAAGCCAGTAAAGTCACTGACTTATAAAAGTAACCTTTATTTGGGGGGAAAAAAGCTATCAAACACCGAAACAATCATTTCCCCTACCACAAGGAACAGATAAAGGTTAGTAACCAGTCAGAAACTTTCAGGTCGTTACCACAGTTTCTGTAGCAGACAGCATTATCATCCAATTACCAGGAAAAAACGACACTTTCTTCTTAAACAAAGCTACAAAGGTAAACTTATGGTTTGACAACAGTTTAGTATAAAAAAAAAAACCGCCCAGTACGACCCACGACCTATTTTTTGCGAACACTGGATAACATTTTCTAGGCCTCCAAAACGCCAGTCTTGCTAGCTATGTGCTAGCCGAGCTGTTCATACGCCAACTCGCACGTCTTCTTGCTAAGCTAAATAGTGCATCACATTACTCGCTAAGCTGACTAGTGTATCACATTACACNCATCACATGTGCACTATGTTCTAGGTTACATTAATGCTCACTAGGCCAACGCGCCAATGTGGCAGTGTGGTGGGCAAATGTTCAGGGAGTGGCGCTTCCTTTTCAGGCGTTAGCTTTCCTTTTAGCCATCTTAGCTCTCGTGTTGACATAACGGTATGTCTTGTGACCAGGGGGCTTCAGTTCTAAAGCCTCAGGTGTCAGATACTAACATTGATCAAGCTAACAAAGTGGCTATTACACACAGTATGCACAGGAAAGTCTAACAGCCGACAGCTGAAGTTTAATTAGCGGGCTAATACTTCAAATATGTTACACAGGAATTTGTTTTGCAAGACATTAAAATCAGCAGCGCCAACTGCATCTGCAGTGATAAAACACAAGTCTCAGACTAGATCCCAAGCTACTGTAGCGTTAAGCTACAGTTTAACCTGGAGAGAAAGCTCGATAAATCCAAACAGATCAATGAAATGAAGTGATCTGCTCACCGAGGATCTCTTTTCTCCGGTCGGCATGTGGCTGGTCTGTATAAACCCATTCGAAATCCTCACGCGCTATCCGGTTCCCCATATTACACCGCCTGCTTTAACTACAGCGCTATTCACAAGCTTTACGTGACTTTTCCTGACGATTAAATGTCCCTGTGTAGACGTTTCCGAAGTTTTCAGTTCATGGAACGAGTCACGTTCTCCCTCCTTCCTCACAGAGAACAGTTATAACTTGTGCCCCGGCTGAAATGGCCGAGACGAGCTGCGTCCTGTGGGCGGTTCTGCTTTTAGGGCGGTACCTGTCCTTTGAGCAGAGGCTGAAGGCGTTTTACACCAGCTAATCAGCAAACAGTGTTCATTTTACAACATATTGCAGCGTCCAATCACAATCATGTAGGAGGGTTTTTGTACCGGCGTGATCTTA
>CM074972.1:7509260-7526018 GCA_037577455.1 Pangasius macronema
AGATAAAAGAAGCTGTTTTTCGTAGCTTCTTTAGTCGTCTCATCTCCTGTTCATTTAAATTTCATTAGCAGAATCATTTGCATTAACACATGATCGAAATGTTGGAAACAGCCCATACAGGTACATGAGATAGGATTCATGTGGCATTTCTGCATGAAAACTAATGCAGAGAAAGATTGAAGTAATAAATGTGTGCAAGACCCTTCCTTGAGTGAAAATCATGTATAGAATCCAATCACAAGTGGTCACTGGAGATGCATTCAAAATGCCAGATCAGATCGCTTGAGACAGACATTAATACCAGATGTGAACAGGGCCTGAGTGTCATCACCTGAGGTAAAAGATAATTGTGGCATTTAAACACGAGCATCATCATCAGCTCTACATTCGGCTGATCACTGGTTGCTCCAACGTTCATTCACCATATCCCAGAAACACTGGGTTTTACCCTGGATGAGACTCCAGTCTATCGCAGAACGTCATGCACACACTCATTCACACCTGGGGAAATTTAAGAGTAGCCAACCCTGCCAGCATGGTTTTTTTGGACAGTCTGAGGAAACTCAAATGAACACAGGGAGAGCATGCAAAACTCCACACACACAGTAACCTGAGCTCAGGATCCACCCAGGAACCCAGGAGCTGTGAGGCAGCAACTCTACCCGCTGTGCCACTGTGCCACTCTGTGTTAACATCAGTCAGGAAATAATCACTGATTAATTCAGTGAGCTCTTCTGGCTATTTTTTTGTTATTAATGTTTTTTTATTAGGTCCTTTAAACATATTTAAACATTGTCTGCTGCCATCTATGCAGTGTGTAAGCACAGTTCTCTGTTTTTGATTATGTGATCACACAGGCACATTTCTAGCAAAACTTTAGACATCTTTAGACTGACTGTTTTTACCCATGTTTGTTAAACTGGGTAAATTAAATTTTGGATATACAGGGCAAGGACACTGTTTCAGATTTATTTATTGCAGTGCACAAACAGTGCAAGGCTAAAGACCGTCATTAACTGTGGCATTAACTGTCACAGACTTTTTCCAATCTCAACATCACATCTTAATCAAATATCAACACCACAGTGAAGAAATATTGTTAGTTATATAAAGACCAGTGAATATTCCACAAACCCAGTTAAAGAGACTGACTGTTATGTAAATAAATGTATTATCATTATGACCGTCGTAATGCTCCTTGTCGTTGCATGTTTTCTTGTGTTTTCTGTCTTTTTTCACAACAGTCCTTGGAGCATGCATCATCACTAGATGAACAGGGCACTGTACCTATAAATGTCAAGAGGGAAGCACTAGAGATGTAGAGGACTCTTCCTCCCATTCCCACACCACCTGACCTGACCGGAAAAACAGACTCTCTTTATCTTGCGTCCTACCTGTAGCTTTAGTCTCTTGCATTATTGTTGAAGTACTAGCTATATTGGGGTTAACAAAATCCTGTTGTGTTGTGCATTCATGGTAAATCATGGTTTTCATCGAATTCTAGAATGAAGAGGGTTGAACCAATTCATAAATATCCTCCCCCTTTTGTATGCCTTTTGTAAGGGATTCATGTAGAATAAACCTGAACCCATAGGATTGGTTCACGTTGATGAATCTCCGCAACACTTATTTCATGTCCCCTTTGCCCCAGAGCACATATGCATTTTAAGGTTTGTTTTCCAAAACAAGGCATTCCAGTTCAAAGCCCTACCCTTCTGCCTCTCCCTAAAGCCTTAATGATCAGTAGCAACAGGATACTGGGTGCACCCACCAAAAAGCAGGTCATTCAGGATATGTCCAGTGTCCTTGCACCCCATATGGTGCTTAGTCTCATGGTGAACTGAACTCATAAAAGAGCTCCCTACCACCAAAACACATAAAGCAGTTATACCATCATACCAGTGTTGAGGCATCTGTTGGGGATGTCAGGATTGATGATGGTAAGTGCAGCAGGGAGAAATATATTTACGTCATTTACATTTACATTTATGACATTTGGCAGACGCCCTCATCCAGAGCAACTCACAGAATTGTTTTGAAATCTCTGTCTAAAAGGGACTGGTTTACTAGGGCAGGGACTAAGAGTACTATCAGTCTAATATCCCTGTTGGGGACGTTAGTACATTATGAAAAATACACAACACAAGACAATAATAACCACTACTAGTAGTGTGGATGACCTCTCCCACCCCTCTCATGGACTCTTCACCCTCCTGCCATTTGGCAGAAGGTACCAGAGCATCTGCGCCACCACCACCAGACTCCACAACATTTTCCTCCCTTAGGCAATCAGAATACTCAGCACCCCCCTCAGCACCCCCCTGCCTCCCAACGCTCTCCTGAACTATTAAACACCTAACCCAGTATGACTCAATATCACTGCACACCTACACTTTACAAAGCTGCATCAGACACTTTTTACTTATGATACTCTTTTTGCTGCCAATGGTGCTGCTATACTACACAATAGTTTACAGTTCATTGTTGTAACAGCTTTCCCACACAACACTGTTCTGTTGTACTTGTGTATCTATAGTCCTGTGTGTTTCTTGTTCTGTTTATTTATTGTCCTGCACTCATCTCACATGGTTGTGTATTTGCACCTTATGTAGTCTTGTGCACTTTACTACTGTATTTTTATGTGTTGCACCATGGTCCTGGAGAAATGACATTTCCTTCCAATGTATACAATCTATATAGAGGAATGACAATAAAACCCCACTTGACTTTTTTTTTTCACAAATCACAAAGTGCTAATTTAAGTACTTGGTGAAGAGCTAGGTCTTTAGTTGTCATTAGACAGTCAGGGAAGTTCATTTCCACCACCTAGATTCCAGGATAGAGAAGAACCTTGATGCATGTCTTCCTTGTACCTGAGAGATGGGTGGTTAGAGGATTGGAGGGAGTGTGGTGTGATAAGTAAGGTAGGTAGGCACTGGTCTGTATTTGGCTTGGTAGGCAAGCATCAGTGTTTTAAATCTGATGCAGGCAGTTACAGGAAACCAGTGGAGGGATTATAGCAATAGGGTAGTGTGGGAGGTTGAAAAGAAGTCGTGCAGTTGCAATCTGGTCTAGTTGCAGAGGTTGGATGACATGGAGAGGCAGACCTGCCAGGAGACAAGTAATAGAACAAGCACCTGAATGGCCTATTCAATGGATAGACATGACCAGATCCTACTAATGTTTTAAAGGAGAAACTGACAGGAGAGGACCTAACACTGAGCCCTGTGGGACACCAGTGTCTGAGCCCTGTGGGACTTAGCACTGAACACTAAGCCCTGTGGGACACCAGTCACCTGTTATGACTGTGCCTCCAGGTAGAAAGCCAACCATCACCATGCCGTGTCACAAATTCCAAAACTCATGTGAATGGACAAGTCTTGTGGATGACTGTATCACAGGCTGCTGAAAGGTTAATTTGCTGAATTTGGCTGATCTAGCAGCATGAAGCTTGTCAGTGACAGCCACTAGAGCAGTTTCTATTCAGTATCCTTTCACACACTTAGCATAGCTTGACTTTATAGCTTACAGTTGTGGATGAGTAACATCTATTCAGTGTCACCCACAAGACAATGGGTTCCGTTTTGAGTCTAGTTCCTCTCAAGGTTTCTTCCTCATTTCGTCTTAGGGGTGCCATTCTAACCTCTAGCTTGCTTATTAGGGATAAAACTAACTCCATATCTAGATTGGTGCAAAGCTACTTTGGAGACGATGTCCACTGTTAACAGTGCTATATAAACAAAATTGAATTGAATTGAATGAAAGCTTTACTGAATTATGACATTAGTTTATTGGAAGAATTTAGATCAGATGTAACCAAGAAAAGACAATTTTTTATCACTCTGATTAGGCACTTGAAGCACACCACATATTTATGGTTTATAGTTAATACTAGCACTGTGTATAGATCTTTTTATCTCTAAGCTTAATGTGTTTACCCTCCAAGTACGTTTTCCTTTAAAGAACTATCCAATTAGGATCCAAAGATTTATGTTTCCTTATTTAATTGCTATTCTGCATCATTTTGTCTGTGGCCATAGTAGTGATTAAACTGCAATGAAACTTGTAATAAAACATAAAGTGTTCAAAAACCTTTGACTGGCAGTGTATCTAAATTTGTTTCTATGAAGCCTGGTTAAACTCCAGCATTCCTTGTCATTCGAACTGGCTTTGCAAGAAGGTTTCCAGGAGAGCTCACAGCATGATGGTGCAAACCCTGCATCAGATGTCACTATGTGACTTTTTTTTGGAAGGTCTCCATGTGTGTGCATGTGCACAAAGAAATATCTAGGTGTTTCACACCACTCTTAGTGGCAATCTTCACGGCAAATAGTGACATGCTTTCATTAGTGAGTAGAGATAAAAATGGATCAAATTACTTTTAAAATTTACATGGATGATGTATTGTTTTCATTGAAAGATTGTTGTTTATGTAATCAGTTTGAGATGGGAATATCCTACATAAAGGATATTGTATAATGAAGGATGTGAATTATATGTAGTTTGAAACAATATTTGGAACAATGTTGTGCATTGACCCACTTCTTACCATCTCTCAGTTTAACTATAGAATAGTCAAAGACAAACATGAAGAGCCTAATATAAAATCATAGTATCATTATGTGTATGGTGCCCTGCAATGGACTAATGTGTGATTCAAAATCCGAGGATCCACTGCAACCTTGACCAGGATAAACGGTCACTGAATGAATGTTAATTTTGTGACAAAAGCTTCTATTCTTGTATTAAGCGACAACATGCCCATGTTTTAGCAGAGTGAAATCTGATGCCTTGGGTGCACAACACATGTACAAAGGTTGGATTCGTATAAAGCCTTTTGTTCACTTTGCTAACCAGCTTAAAAGGCTTATAGACGTTAAAAAAAAAAGCTCAATTTTACAACGCAAATATCATACCTAGTCACTTTCTACCTTTCAGTCAAATATTAAGAAGCCTACATGCATTCTACAGCAAGTCTGAAAAAAGTATTTCTTTGTGGTAATACCCAAGACATTTCCTACCCTACAGATTCCATATAACCCTTTACCATTATGTTATTTAAAAAGTAGTAGAAAGCTCCTGGGTATTCATATAGCCCAATTAGTTAAAAATGAGTCTGTTTCCTCTGAGCTATGTATATAGATCATATTGGCTTGTATCAAGGTATCAGCAAGTTAAATTGAACATTTATTTGAATCTTACTTCAAATTTAATGCAAGATCTAATTGCAGTGATTCTATGCCACATTGTAAATAAAAATCCATTATAATAATTCACTTAAAATCTATGTGTATTTCACAACTAGAACAAACTGCACCCAACTACCCTGTACATGTTCCCTCTGTAAGTCACACCACTAACTTGGTATAATGTACAGTGAGTTTTTAAAAGTGTATAACCAGTGTCAATATTTGCTTTTCTCCATCCATATTTGAATACATTTACATTGATGACACGGGTATGTCTATGCCAGCTCAGCAGCAGGTAGCTAATGTGTTTGAGTTTAGGACCCAGGCTCTACCCTGTGTGAGTGACCCTGCTGTAGCCTAAAGCCTAAGACGTTGTAAATTCAAGTGTAAGACTATTTAATACTTAACGTCATTGGTGTGTCAATGTAATGTCAGATATTTAAGATTATAAGTGCATTAAATTGCAGTGCTTTTCTGAGTAAGCTCTGCTTCTAAAATCACCAATGATACTGACTCTATCCCACCAGGCCTCCTCAAACACCTTTCACCTAAGCTAATAATACAGGGTGTCCCAAAAGGCTCTATACACATGGGACTATGTTTGGCAGCACCATGTCAGTTGTCCCTTCGTCAGAGGACATTCGTGGACGTCGAATTCTCGGTTGGTCTGTGACACTTCCAGTCTTTTTGAATTTGTAAATAAGTGTGGCAACAGTGTCGTATGTGATGTGCTTGCCATGTTTCCTGTTAAAGTCCATCACAACCTTAGAATATAAAGAAATTAACTGCACTGTTTAATTAACCTCTTTCCACAGCTAATAATCAATTCTCAAGATATGACTGAATAAAAACTCATTACTCACACACCAAATGACTCTGCCTTAATGTGATTTAATATGATTCATTTGTACATTTTTAACAGTAATATGTGCAACAAATCTTTTTTTTTCCTCTGCCACAAACAGGCAGTGTAACAAGATTAATTTCCCCTTATTACATACATAAAATAATCCAGTCTCCTCTCTGAAGTACATGTTTACAGTACAGGCTTTTTTTTTTTCTAAAATGAGACAGTCTCGCATTAAGCCACAAGTTATAAAGTATTTCAGTGTGCCCTGCTTATAATATTCAAACATACATGCAATTCTAAAGCAAGGTTTCAGAAAGTAGAAGTTGCTGCATTTAAGACATCTGGGTTTAGGATTAGTTGGATCCAACCCTGCCTCCGCAGTTCAACATCAGGCCACAGCTACATTAATTGTGGGAATTAACCTTAGCCAAACTGCTTGCAAAATGGTGATATGGTTCAGGAATTATGAGGAATAAGCTAGTTAGGTTTTAAGACAACCATGTGTGGAATCTGAATGGTCTGTAGAAGCATAGAGGTTTCTCAAATTAAAAGGGTTGTTAAACCAAATAATGCTAATGCGACTAACAAGGTACACTTCTTAATGTTAGCATAATGTCAAGATAACAAGCTAGGCTGTCTTTTATTCACCAATAGCCATCATCATTATTTGACTGAACTGACTCTGTAAGAAGGTTGCAGTGTTTTTATACTCTGAGGTTTCTTTCACTTCCAACCTTTTATGACAGGTAGAAGAAAACAACGTACAAGGTTTTAACAAGTTGTGCTAAGTTCATAGAAATGCACCCTGCTGTTTCCACTGTGTGAAACTGTTTACGCAGTTAAGGCAGAGAGTTCAGTCATACTTCAGTGAACTTAATGAAGAAATATCAAGGTTGCAATGATATTTACATTACAGACTTACTACGGTTAACACTGCGTGTTACTCGCTGAGAAACGATGAATTGTTGATGAGGATGATGACTAAATAGCCTTACTGTTCCAGGGAAGTGAGTCAACTTCAGCCTGCTAAGGAAAAGCGGTGCATTTCTATCTGTCAGGAAATGTGGGCTGACTGTTTCGCAGCACTGCAACAAATTCCTTCAGGGCTTTATCACCACATGACCAGGACTGAATCTTGTTCTAAATGTCTTCAATTTATATAAATGCAAGACTCACACTTCTGCTCGCCTTAAGATCTCCTCTGCTTCATGAGGACATGAATAATGTCTACTCAGTAAAGACGGCTAGCCAAACAGGCAACATGGCAAATGAAAGCGAATGCTATCAAACAATACACCGTACTAGCCGACAACATTGGTTTTCATTTTGTTGCTATCCAGTGTAGCACTGTTTGGCTGAACTTTTCCTTAAACACTCTGTGACGGACTGAAACAGCACATAGCAAAGTGAAAGCCACAAGATGATTGGGGAATGGACTAACAAAAAATGTAGCAAGACAGGAGTGGCAGATGTGTACTTTTCAAAAATAATTCAAACATTAATAACTCGTGACAAGGCTTCCCACAAGTCTTATTGCACTGACAGCTCTATTTAGTAAGCAACTGTACAACCACAAAAATAATGGTAGCTACAACATGGCATTGCAACATAGCCAAAGGTGTCTTTTGCATTAGCCAGGGATCATTAAGATGTGTTTCAAATTCTCTGAATTCTGGATATTTATCACTTACATGAAAGATTCAAACACATGCTTTATGTAATTTAGACTTTATATGGACATACTTGGGGCAACAGATTAAATATTAATATTGCAGCCAGTGTGTGTGTTACATATGTCCTCTTTTTCACCTCTTTCTGAAAGTTCAGTGATTCAGCAAGGGAAGTAAAGAACATGCTCTTGTACTTGGGGTACTCAGCTTAATTACAGCTTATCTGTCTTCCGTTCACCATGAATTTCAGGAACAACGACAGCAGACACAGAAGGCAAGCGTCACCTAAAGCCATTACACCAAGAGCCTTTAGGCATATTAGTGTATGATACAAAGGGACACAATAGCATTTGCTTAAAACATAAAAATGAAAGCAGATATCCATCACGCTCTGTCCATGTTTCGCGCCAAATGTGGGCGGGTGCAAAGAAAACAAGACACGACCCTCCAAAAACAAAAAAGGAGCAACCCATAAAAGCTAAAAGACATCCCTCTACTTCTTGCTCCGCAGGCGCTTGGAGTGACGTGGCAGGTCTGAATTCTTGCGGCGCCGTTTGAGAGGAATGCCACCTTCCTCCACTATGCTCGCTGATGTCGTGCCCAGGCTGACTGAAGAAGTGGATGCTACAGCTACAGCGCCAGCAGATGAGGAAGTTGAGGAGGAAGAGGAGGTAGTGGGCATGGCCCGGGTTGCACTGGCACCCACAGCGCTCTCCATGAGTTCGCGCAGCTTGTGCTCGAGCTCAGCAAGGCGCGCATTCTGCTCGCCGATTACCTGCGTCTGTTCCAGCAGCTTCTGCTCCTGGTCTTGCAGCTGCTTCTGCTGCTCGAGCTGCTTGACGCGAACCTCCTGCATCTCACGCCGCAGCGCTGTCATGGACGCACCGTTCACCTTCACCTGCTGTTGCACCTTGGTCATCTCTGAGCGGGATGGAGCATTTTTGGCCAGCAGCGTCATTGTGCTAAGAGAGCTAGAAGGCCCAGCCACTGAGAAAATCAGGGTTCAAAGGTTAGTGGTTAAGAAATATAATTTCATATTTATCACATTTTATTAACTTTATTTATAGTGGCAACGTGTATCCTCAAGATAAGCTCAAAATCCAGGGTCAGCCATTGACCATATCCAAGCATTAGCCATAGCTCCTGGGATGTCATGCTCATGGCTGGAAGGACAGCATGTAGTCTGTTAGCAGATATGACTAAAAATGGCCCAAAACCTCCATCTGTGTTTGACACAACTATAAACACATTAAGAAATGGGCAAAACACACCACACTAATTTTTCAAAGGAACACACAGAAGGGAGTCGCTGGATGTTTAGATCCACAGTGTTAAATATAACATTGTCCGAGCCACTTGTTGGTTCTTATATTTGTTATCCCTCATGAGCACAACATCCAAAAATTATCAAACTTATATTTTCTCACTGAAGAAAAAAAAAAATCAAAAGTCGAATACAAAACTAATTATAATCTTTTAAGTTTTATCTTTAACATTGTTGATCTCAACATTAATCCAGTGACTGCATTCCTGTGGTGTAGATTTGAGGTACTGTTGCTGTGTCTTGTGTTTTTTTGCCCATTTAATGTTTTCGATAATTATGAGTGGAACACAAGTTTTCTTGAGCGTGACATTCACAAGCAATATGGCTGACTGGAATACGGCCTTGCTCAAAGGGGCAGCAGTGGCAAGTCACTTTTATTACATTAACATTATAACATTAACCATTAAGATACCACTGGCTACCACTCAAAGCCCTCTCTGCAATCTTACAACGGCTGTAGTGCTATATTTCTGTCAGCTTTAACAAGAGTGTACACGTTTCCTACCTGGTGCAGATCCTATAAGACGGCCAGACAGGTCAGCACCTGGGAGCTTCTTCTTAAGGATGGGGACAATCTTCTCGTCAAAGTACTCCATGGCCATAGATGAGATGTCCCGCAGCTCTTGAAGCACCTCATGAGCCCTCTGTGGTGCGCGAGTAGAGTTTACATAGCGCAGTACTCTGTAAATTTCATCTATCACCTGAGGAAAAAACAGAAAACAAGGGGTTAAAGTGTTTTGGTGTCAGAGTTAATTACAGCCTTGTTTCACAAAGGGGTTCATGTTTTTTCTAATTTTATAACAGGAAATCACTACATAGTTGGAATCTAATTACAATTTAAAAAAAAAAAAAAAAAAACTCTGATAAACAGCCAAAACATTGTAAAACACCTTTAAATGTATGTATGTTAACTTTCTGTTTGTAATAAACATTAAATACTCTAATCTTTAATATTTGCTCTACTCACTTTACATTTTTTAAATCCTACTTTTGTAATATGAGAATCTGCCAAGTCCATTTCTGTAAAAGGGATATCTTACTCTGCAAATAAAGCTAGTACTAAAATCTTCTTCTAATTAAAGATCATTTCTCATAATCTCAGGAAGTAATTGTAAATCTGCCGAAAACAATGTGTTGTTTTTTTTTTAAACAATAACTAGAAAACGAGATTGTAATTTGTGTCTAAATTATTCTTTGCTGGTACAGGTACACCTTCTGGTGGCCAAATGCATGTATAACAGTAGGAGGTTACAATAATGAAATCATTTCTACCACGAGTCCCTGAGGAACAATAGAACAAACAGGGTTTGTCCTGATTTTTTTTCTCATGAGGTACACATCATGCACATGCGCACAATATTTCTGGTCAATAATAACACGGAGAACAGAGAATAGGAAGGATTTACTACACAACCAGCCATAATGGCAGGGCAAGCCTTTTCAGTTATTTCTGAATAGTTACATGGCAAAAATAAAATCTAGATATACTCTCACCATCCACTTTATTAGGAACACCTGTACATTAATGCAGTTATCCCATCAGCCAATCGTGTGGTAGCAGTGCAGTTCATAAAATCAGGAGCTACAGTTAATGTTCACAGAATGTTCATCAGAATGGGGGAAATAAATGTGACTAAGACCGAGTCATGGCTGCTGGTGCCAGATGGGCTGGACTGAGTATTTCAGAAATTGCGGATCATCTGGAATTTTCTGAACATTAACTGAAGCTCATGACCTGCATCTGCATGAGTTTATGCACTGCATGCTGCCATATGAATAGCTGATTGGATAAGTGCATGAATGAGAAGTGTGTTCAGACCCGGGAAGCCTAGCAACCTGATGCTAGTTGATTATAATCTGATTTAAGAATGAATCCTGATTTTTTTTTTTTCAGGAATCAGATTGGCATTAGCTAAAATTCTACCCATGCATTATTATGTATTAGCATTAAAACACATAGAGTGCTATTTGTCCAAACTAACACTTTAAAATGGTGTAACTCTAGAAGATCCTTATAGCTTGCTGTCTTGTCAGTGGCTAAATGATCCTAAGCTGTGATCATTGGCCGGACATACACACATCTCTCATAGAAGCTCTGAGCATTTACACTAGAGATGAAATAAAAGCTTGTCTTGATGCTTATAACTTTGCCATTTGTGGGCACATTCAAGACATAATGGTTTATGATGAAAACATGCAATCACATCGAGGATCGATCGAGGATGCAGTCACAGTGAAAGCCAAGGTGCTGCCAAACCAGATGTCCACCAACCCATTTTGTTAGCTAAACAAATCCATTATAGGCAACTAATCAGTAAGAACGCGACCAATCTAACTAGCATTAATTAGCTAGTTTCTTGATGTAGATTTTAGATTTTAGACAAGCTTCACAGGTCTGTTAAAGATATATATATATATATATATATATATATATATATATATATATATATATATATTAGACATGGTAACTAACTAGCAAGATCAGCTTGTGATTGTCAAATTCTTAGTTAGCAAGCCAACTTCATTGATATTACAGTTATCTTCTTAGCTGAGATGAAATGGGCACTTCAAAGACTAAGACACCCAAACTATCATGTGTTGTGTTGGAAAGGGGTCTGATTCATTAATATGTGGTAAATACAAATGTGCTTATGAATACTTTTCCAATTCTGACACCCAACAGCACAATGCAACATTTTGGAAAACAAATTCTGGCTTAATCTTGAAAATCACTAGAGATAAATAACTCCTGGTTTTGTTTTTGTAAACAGGAGGCGTGGCTGACAATCAGAGTGTATCACTCAGGGTTGGGTGTCGTATGTATGTTTAGTTTTCCTTGTCAAAATGACAAGGTGCCCTAAACCTACCAGTGCACGTTAAATTACAGCACATTTGCGTCACAAATGGTGGCCTTGCAACCCAACAGGTTTGTGCACAATGACTTTACCAAGGCTTTTCAACTTTAAATTAATATCACAAACTAAATAACAGCAAGCACCTTGCCAGGTATGAAGCAGCAGAGATTGGAGTCCACATATTTCATGAAGGTCATATTGAGCAAGGATAGGCGTGTTTCCACTGCAGCTAAGATGTCTGCATGGCGAGCCAGAGAGTGGTTCCTCCTCTCAGATTCCCGCCTAAGAGGCACGACAGAGCAGATCATTAATGTAACACCACTTTATTTATTTATTTATTTATTTATTTTTAACAGTGCTAGCTCACTGCGATGTACTACATCCCTTCACTAATTAAAAAAAAAATAAAAATAAGATGTCTGAACACACAAGGCTGTATGTCTGCTGGGGTCAGACAATCTTGATTGCTTTCTAGACTGATTACTGAGACCTTTCTGAGTGTGCTCAACAGGAAGCTGATTATCCCCCCCAAAAAATGAAAGAAAGCCATTCATTTAGGTTGTCTCTTGTCATCTGTTGTCTGCCTGATGAAAATGTGCATAAAAACATGTCTGTTATTTTTGGGTTTAATCTCACCTTGGCAGCTGGGCTTTGACTTGTTTTTGGCAGAGGCTATGATAACGCTCCACTTTGAGGAATCCTTGGTTAAGCATACGTTGACAAATCATGTCCATTCGCTTACATACCTAAAAAGACAACAGCTATTCAGCCACAATATTTAGTCCACAGAAAGATGATAATAGAGTGTCAATAAAACATAACCATTACGGAATATAATCAGGCTTTCAAGTTACTTTATATATATATATAAAATATCAGATATGAGTGACTCTAGACCAGTGGATCTCAAAGTGGGGTAATGTAATTTAAAAAGGGGGGTGGAAACTTGATAGGTCACTTGAATTCAGTGAATTTAATCCACATCTCAACAACTCAAAAACAAGTCGGATGATGAATAACGCAAACTTGAAACTAATGTGTTCTGTTGGTGGAGAGTTCAGCAATTAAAAGCTCAATGGCTCCAACAAATAGCCAGATAATTACTGAACACATAAGAACAATTAAATATTTAAATTGTAATATTTAAATAGTTGGATTTCTTTTCATAAAATAATTTTGTACTGAGTGGGTCCTTTAAATTTTACAGCTACAACTGTACAGTTAAAAGGGTCCCTGGATGCAAAAACTTTNGCTATACCTCAGAGGCTTTCATTCAACATTCATAACAAATAACAATACTATTAAATCTTAAATCTGTGGAATCTATAATAATCTATAATAATCTAAAAACCTAACCCATGTTTTCACAAGCTTCTCTCCAAGCCCTTCTGACAAGCAAAACCCCATCCAGTACACAATACACAAGGTCCATGTCTGCCAGAGGTTTGAGCCTTTTAAGGAGAATAAAAACAGCAAACAATATGTTTATGTTTCTTCACATTAAAAGTGAAAACATGGAACTTGTAAAACATCAGGTCTTTAAGACCATTTATGCCCTATGTTCATAGGCATGGTCTGTGTCATATTGTGTAATCAGATGTTTACAGCATAAAATGAATGTAATCTGATCAGATTCAGGATTTCACCTGGCACCCCTAATCATAAACGTGATATTCAAGAGGCATGAAACAAGTGTAAACAGTCTCGTTCATTCATCATCAGTAACTGCGCTATCCTGTGCAGGGTCACAGTGGATCCAGAGACTGTCCAGGGAACACTAGCCATGAGGTGGGATGCCAGTCGATTGCAAGACACAATGTGCATGTGTGGGCGCACACACACACCCACCTAAGGGCATTTTAAAACTCACCAGTTCATCTACTGGCATGTTTTCAGGAGATGGGAGAAAACCAGTAAACCCGGAGGCAATCCACACAGACATAGGGAGTATAAACAGACTCAAAGTGTAAATACCTTGTGATCTAACTACATGTTTTTTTTTTTTTGTTATCTAATTTGAGGAATCAGTCCCATAAAACCAAATATAGAAAATAACTACAATAAATCTCATCTTCAGACATTTAACAAAGACTGCACAGAAGTCATATGATAGTGACTCATGACAATGCAGTTTTCTCTCTGTATTTCATAACTCATAACCCATCTGATATGTAATAAAGGCAACAATTGTATAGCATTTCCATTTCCCCCCACTTATATTATCACTGTTAACACTTGACTCACTGACAGTCTAATATCTTAGCTATCAAGCTAAAGTCTCTGACTTGCAATACTGATCGTACATCAGTGCAAATACTGAGAGAAACTGAGATGTTTACAGGGTATATTTCTAGCTAGCTTCATAGCTAGAACGAGGAGCAACTGCTGTATAAAGAACACGTAGCATTAGCTAGCTAACTACTATACTAACTTAATTCCTCATGTCCTCTAAGGAAATAAAATGTGACGGCGGATTAAAAGTGGGTTTTACTCGGTTAACTGTATGAATATACCCACCAGCCAGTCATTCAGACTTGAACACTGAATTTCTGGTTAATATACCCGCTTGCTAAGTTGCTTAGGCAGCCAGCATTACTGTACTGACCAAGAAAGCGCATACTTCCATACTACACAGTATGCCAAAACAGTACGCTAGCATTAGTGGCATACCGCTCTGCCATACTGCTTAGTACAGTAGTATGCGCTTTTTCCTAGCCTTTGTTTTTGTTGTAGTTAGCTCACCAGGCGCAGCAGACTGATTTCATCATAGGACAGGAAATTTAAAATGGTCTCGATGGCCACGATGGGAAGTCCGAGAAGCGGGTTGTTTTGATGAGGCTGGTCGGGCGGTGGAGACGGCAATCTCGGTGAAACCGATTCGGAATCGACAGACCCTCCACCTCCCTCAACTCTCTCCACAATAGCCGCCATCTTCTCTAGCTCAAGACTGGAGGAAGTGACGTCTGGCTGAAAAAAAAACGTGTTCAGTGGAAGTAGGGGACATGACTTCATGATTTTACTGGGATCACAACAAATAAATCAGTGGTGTCAGTTCTCAGTGCTGGAGGGCCACATGAGTGTTGCACAGAGTAATGTTCACCCTCATATAGTCACACAGGGTAGTGTTCTCCCTCATATAATCACTCAGAGTAGTGTTCTCCCTCACAGTGTAGCACAGGGTAGTGTTCTCCCTCATATAGTCACACAGAGTAGTGTTCTCACTCACAGGGTAGTGTTCTCCCTCATATAGTCACACAGGATAGTGTTCTCCCTCACAGTATAGCACAGGATAGAGTTCTCCTTCATATAGTCACACAGAGTAGTATTCTCCCTCACAGGGTAGTGTTCTCCCTCATATAGTCACACATGATAGTGTTCTCCCTCACAGTATAGCACAGGGTAGTGTTCTCCTTCATATAGTCACACAGAGTAGTATTCTCCCTCATATAGTCACACAGGATAGTGTTCTCCCTCACAGTATAGCATAGGGTAGTGTTCTCCCTCATATAGTCACACAGAGTAGTATTCTCCCTCACAGGGTAGTGTTCTCCCTCATATAGTCACACAGGATAGTGTTCTCCCTCACAGTATAGCACAGGGTAGTGTTCTCCCTCACAGTGTAGCACAGGGTAGTGTTCTCCCTCATAGTGCCTCACAGGGTAATGTTCTCCCTCACAGAGTCACACAGGGTAGTGTTCTCCCTTTTAGAGTCAGATAGGGTAGTGTTCTCCCTCACAGTGTTGCACAGAGAAGTGTTCTTCCTCATAGTGTTGCACAGAGTAGTGTTCTCCCTCATAGTGTTCTCTCTCATTTTGTAGCACAGGGTAGTGTTCTCCCTCACAGTGTAGCACAGGGTAGTGTTCTCCCTCATATAGTCACACAGGATAGTGTTCTCCCTCACAGTATAGCACAGGGTAGTGTTCTCCCTCACAGTGTAGCACAGGGTAGTGTTCTCCCTCATAGTGCCTCACAGGGTAATGTTCTCCCTCACAGAGTCACACAGGGTAGTGTTCTCCCTTTTAGAGTCAGATAGGGTAGTGTTCTCCCTCACAGTGTTGCACAGAGAAGTGTTCTTCCTCATAGTGTTGCACAGAGTAGTGTTCTCCCTCATAGTGTTCTCTCTCATTTTGTAGCACAGGGTAGTGTTCTCCCTTACAGTGTAGCACAGGGTAGTGTTCTCCCTCATAGAGTCACACAGGGTACTGTTCTCCCTAACAGTGTAGCACATGGTATTTATTTACTGCTAATCTACTGGGGATCTACTCATAATGAAGTACAGGGTAGTGTTCTCCCTCATAGAGTCACACAGGGTAGTGTTCTCCCTCATAGAGTCACACAGGGTACTGTTCTCCCCAACAGTGTAGCACAGGGTATTTATTTACTGCTAATCTACTGGGGATCTACTCATAGTGTAGCACAGGGTAGTGTTCTCCCGCATCGAGTCACACAGGGTAGTTTTCTTCCTTACAGTATTGCATAGGGTAGTGTTCTCTCTCACAGTGTAGCACAGGGTACTGTTCTCTGTCATAGAGTCACACAGGGTAGTGTTCTCCCTCACAGTGTCACACACAGGCTAGTGTTCTCCCTTACAGTACAGCACAGGATAGTTTTCTCCCCCACAGAGTCAGACAGGGTAGTGTTTTCCCTCACAGTGTCGCACAGGGTAGTGTTCTCCCTCATAGGGGCGTACAGGGTAGTGTTCTTCCTCACAGAACTAAAAGTGTCAAAAAAAAGGACTCTGTAGTGAGTAGCCCCACCGTTCTTGGTGATAACTTCAAACACTCGTTTCGGCATGGGAACGTTGCTCCATGTGGTGAAGATGGCTTCACGAAGGGAATCCACAGTCTGGAACTGACGTCCGTTTTTGTAA
>CM074972.1:7526118-7551907 GCA_037577455.1 Pangasius macronema
CAGTTAAAGCACATCTTGTTTGTTTCATTTGAAATCCATTGTGGTGGTGTATAGAGCCAAAAATGTTAGAATTGTGTTGATGTCCCAGTATTTATGGACCTGACTGTATATTTATATTTATTTATATACTTTTTAATTATTTTAATGTGTTAAAATGAATGTGCATTCAACATTTGAGCTGCATTTTTCTAAAACAGTGGCAGTTGAGCGCAGAGTTGCCATGACAATGGGAATGCGTCCTCAGATAACAGCAGAGGACCAACTGACCAACGACAAACTCTTGTCTCTCTCTGTCATTTACTGCTTACAGTCCCCAAACTGCACGGGACCTGTAACATACAGTATCTATCTATCTATCTATCTATCTATCTATCTATCTATCGGCTATTTTTGTTCAGTTACTGATATTCAGGAAAACCGTCATCATCAGGTCTAAAAGAACAGTACATAACATAAAAATGTTTTAAACAACAATAACATACTGTATTCGCCTCAGGGGAAATCTGAGTGATTCCACTATGTCTTCGGTTCTTTAGCCAGTCAAACACGATTATTACATGCTGCACTTAGCCATGCTTAAGTGTATGGTTTGAGGTGTATTCATTGTCAGGGACAGGACTGATACTCTATCCCGTCTCACACCTGTACCTCTACAAACTGAAACAGTTTTGTTTCACAGGTGAACTAACATTGGAAGACATTTTTAAGAACCATGCAAGTCAGTCTCTGTAACCAGTGGGGACCCATGAGTTTTAAAATAGATATACAAAAATACACACTTTACTATACTACTACTTTACTACTATTTGGTGAAAAAGATTATGTTATTAGGCAGCTGCAAAGGCCAATTTAGGTAACTAGACTAACTAATGGTAGAAAATCACAAAGAAGCGATCATAAAGCTATTTGGAGTGTAAAAATGCAAAAAGAAAAAAAAAGACTAGAAAAACAGACCCACCAGTAAATTAACATTAATGAGTTTCAGTTAATTTGTCAATTTTCTTGCTTGTTGATGTAATTAAAGTGTATAAAGTTTAGTGGCTAACTACAGCTAACTAGCTAGTATCTAGAGTAAAAAAGTGGCAGGCTAATGAACGTAAAGTTGCTAGCTTAGCCACCTGTTGACTTTAAAGACAATCACCACTTAGTTGGTCAAAATATCAATCACCTACACTTCTTTTCAGAATTACAGCAACTCAGACGATCACAACCAGTGAAGAAATGATTTTCCTTATTTCCTTATTTACTATGCTAAGTAGCCTAATGACCATTGTCAGGAATGAGGCTAGTGTTATATGCAAACGCAGGCTTTAATGAACACAAAAATGCAAATAAAAACAAACAAACAAACAAACAAACAAACAAAAAAGGCCATTAAAGACAGAAGGCTGAGAATCACTGCTTGTGTAAAGCTAGAAGCGAGGCTTTACACTAAATGCATGAAAAGTATTTAAAGGGAGTGTATGATTAGAAACAGGTGTCTGACTTATTAATCGTGTGAACATGAGCTGGGTAGTAGGTCATGTGACTGATCAAGTTGTGGAGTCTGTTGTGCTGCTGGGAAATGAAGTTCAATGCTGATGTTTGGTTTTGGTGTGGAATTCTGGGAATCGTTATGAAATCAGGTGACATGAGAATACTTTTTTCAGATGCTATAAGGAAATATTTTGGGCATCGTCAGTATTAGAGCCAGCTGGAATTGATTCAGTGTGCAAAAAGCTAAATTCAGCTTGACTCTTTCCTCCTGCCATGTCTGAATTATGTTAGCTAAGATTTGCTTTAAACAAAATCAAAGAGGTAGATATTTTTGTGTATTCATTCAGTTCATTGTAATTTATTTATACTTATAAGTTATGTACAAATAAAAACAAATAAATACAATTTATTTGTTATTTATATGTACAGTTTATTTGGTTAAGAAGTTCTTTGTAATTTGTATTTTTCTTTGCCTCAATTTTAATGCTTATTTATTTATTTAAGTTTATTTAAATTTGCTTGTTTTGAGAGTTACTTCCTTGTGTATAGTTCTTGTTCAGTTGTTTTTATTTAATTGCTTATAAAGCTGTTTACTAACCCTCACCCAAAATAATAGTGTTCATTCTTGCATATAAAATAATATGATTATTATTGGTGAATGAATGGATGGATGATGAACTCATTTGTGTTCGTTGACCGTGTTCTAACAGTCATCCAATGTAACAACTTAATAACCCTAAACAATTTACTGTCTACGATTCAAAACAAATTTATAATGTCATTACACACTAATGATGAATCACAACTTTCTCATCACTCCAATATTCTTTCTCTCTTTTTGCACACCTTATATATATATATATATATATATATATATATTATAAGTTTGTACTAAAAAAATGTGTGCCTAAAATTTCTGCACAGTACTATATATATATATATATATATATATATATATATATATATATAAAATCACACCGATCAGCCATAACATTATGACCACTGACAGGTGAAGTGAATAATATTGAGTACTAGTTACAATAGCACCTGTCAAGGGTTGAGATATATTAGGCAGCAAGTGACCAGTCGGTTCTCGAAGTTGATGTGTTGGAAACAGGAAAAATGGGCAAGTGTAAGGATTAGAGAGACTTTGACTATGGCCAAATTGTGATGGCTAGAAGACTGGGTCAGACCATGTTTAAAACGGCAGGGCTTGTGGGGTGTTCCTGGCATGCAGTGGTTAGTATCTACCAAAAGTGGTCCAAGGAAGGAAAACCTATGAACTAGCGACAGGGTTATGGGCGCCCAAGACTCACTGATGCACGTGGGGAGTAAAGGCTAGTCCATCTGGTCTGATCCCACAGAAGAGCTACTGTAGTACAAATTGCTGAAAAGTAAAAGCTGGCTATGATAGAAATGTGTCAGAACACACAATGCATCGCAGCTTGCTGCATATGGGGCTGTGTAGCCACAGACCGGTCAGAGTGCCCATGCTGACCTCTGTCCACTGCCAAAAGTGCCTACAATGGACATGTCAGCATCAGAACTGGACCACGGAGCAATGGAAGAAAGTGGCCTGGTCCGATAAATCATATTTTCTTTTACATCATGTGGAAGGCCAGGTGCATGTGCATCATTTACCTTGGGAAGAGATGGCACCAGCATGCACTATGGGAAGAACGCAAGCTGGCGGAGGCAGTGTGATGCTCTGGGCAATGTTCTGCTGGGAAACTTTGGGTCCTGGCATTCATGTGGATGTTATTTTGACACATACCAACTACCTAAATATTGCTGCAGACCAAGTACACCTCTACTTCCTGCATAACTGTGGCTTTCTTGCTCCAGTCTTCATGACTTTTAATTCTGACAATATCATCCTTTACCTGTGGTTGGAAACACTTTGCCATTTTATCATAACAGAGCTTTTATTTTTCTTTCAGTTGCTTGAGTTTCTGTCTTACCTTCACATTTCCTTTATGTTTTAAACAACAAGGCAGTGTAGTGTGAAGTTTCTGATTCATCAGCATTTCCAGTGGGAACATACATCCCTGTATCCCTGTTGAAAATTTCTGATGCAGAGGCAATTCCAAATAGTAGTCTGAGGAAAGATTATCCACCAAATGTGAGTTGAAGGTACAGTACTTTGAGCTGTCTTCATCCAAACTTATTTGCTAAAATCCTTGTGAAGCATCAAGCTTTGTGAAATACATGGCACCTGACATTTCATTCATTATTTCTTCATATTTTGGTATTTGATAATGCTAACGCTTTATGTTGTCATTCCGATCCTTTGGATCCATACACACTCTTAAGTCTCTGTTCTTTTTCTTTACACACACCATGGAGTTCATCCAGTCAGTTGGTTCTTCTATTCTTTTGATAACTCCTAATGTGGGCATCGTGTCTAATTCTTTTTTAGACGATCTTGGAGCAGTGCTGGAACTCGGCATGCTGCATGTACTACAGGCTGTGCATTTTCTTTCTGCTGAATCTTGTATACAAACAGTAAGACACCAAAGCCTTTAATGAAACAATGAAACATGACCTTGTAATGTTAAACCAACAGCAAAGAGAAGAGCTTGCAATGAGGGAGGTGGCGGAGCTGAAGAAAACAGAAAAATGCAGAAGTCCAAAAGAAGGAAAGCATACTTGAAAATACTCAGAAAAAAAGGTAAGATAGCTGAGGACCAGGAGCCTCTGATCTCGGAGGAGGACATGAGTGTGGAGAATAGAGATGAGAGGGCACTGGAAAAGACTGTGTGGGACGATCAAAAGGAAAGAGTGAAGCACCAAAGGCGGTTCATCTGTAGGCCTTTGGAATGTGTGAGGGCATGCCAAATATGACATATGCAAAATAAAATTTAAAAACAAAGTTGTTGTTCTTGATTACCTTTGAACAATATGCACAGTTCTTGTCTTTTCTGAAAGGTATCAGTTTGTTAAAATGTAATTAAAGTATTACAGCAGCAGAGTAAAAGAAGACTGCTGCAGTTCTGTCCCTGGTGTACATGTGTCCCTCCCAGCAGCACTACACTGCAGTTAACATACATGTGAATTAGTGCACATTAAGCTCCTGGCCCTGATGGAATGTTGCCCTGTATTTTGATGGTGATCAAAATACAGTGCCTGAAAATGTTAGTCATGTGCATCACATTCTCGAACAGTTTCAGTTCACCTTAAGAACTTTGGCATGAACACAGCAACCATGGTCAAATTTACTTGCGCATAACAGTGTCCCAACAGGGTGCATCCTAGTGCAGTTTGGCAACCTAAGTCTATGAGAACCATCAATAGTTCAGGCTGCTGGTGGTGGTGTAATGGTATGAGAAATGTTTTATTGGCACACACTTAATACCAGTCAAGTATCTTTTGGATGTCACAGCCTATCTGAGCTTTTTTTTGCTGACTATGTGCTTTGCTTTATGGCCCAAAATTTACTCATTTTATAATGGCTACTTACATGTTGTTGTCTTGTATGCTGTCTCCGAACATTGTCCAGCTTTAATGTGATACAGCCTCCTGATATAGCAAAATGAAAAACAAATAGAAATGTTTTAGGAAAAAAGAGCTAATACTTTGTTTAAGCAGCTTTTGCTTGTAATACAGCACTCAGTCTTTTTGGGTTAGAATTTATCAACTTGGTAAAACTTAATTTGGCAATTTTACACTACTTTTCTTTGCAAACATTCTCCAGATCTATCACATTGTGAGGAGACCTCCTTTGCACATCCCTCATCAAGTCATTTCACAGGTGTTTCGATAGGATTTAGAGCTGGGCTCTGACTGGGCCATACCAAAACTACTTCTTCTTCTGAAGCCATTCCTTTAGTCACTTGGATTTGTGCTTTGGGTCATTATCATGCTGGAAAGTTACATATCGCATTTTTCTTCGATATCATGCAGAACTACTCTAAACTCTGAAAACCTTTGACAGTATTAAAAAAAAAAAAAGTGTCTTGGTTTTTTGCGTTTGTGTTATTACACACCTGGGCCGCTAGAGGGCGGTGTGCTGCAGGGCTTTCCCGGGTGAAAGCCTCAACTGGCCTATAGGCGGCTGTTGTGTTGTCGTGCAGGGGAAGGGGAAGTGCAGGCTACTTACTGCTACATCTCAAGTGAGAATGTAAACATCGGAGCATAGTGGGACTGAAATTACTGACCACTTCAATATGCGCGGGCTTTTCGACAATAAGGTAATGGTGTTTGTGTCTGCATGAACGTCACTAAGCTCCGGGTCCGGTGCAGGCTGAGCCGCGAGGTGGGCGTTAACGCGCGCTGCTGTAGCGCGGCTCTGTAACGCACACGGCCTTGTTTAGCTACAGCCATTAGCGCGTTAGCAGCGGAGTTTACAGGTTTAGTGTTTGTAGCAGACAGCTGGCAACAGCAGCAGTGCTTTTCCCCCACATCTCAGACGAATGAAGTCGCTGAACCCTAAAGTGAGTTTGTTACATGTCTGCATTGTGTTGGCGCGTGCCCCGGTAAAAGTAGCTCTAATGAACGGCGGCTGTTAGAAACGCGAATTCACTTGTTATGAACATACACTGCTTAACTGATCAGCTTAGCCGCAAACACGGCCTGTGTGGTGGTTTGAAGCTAACTTGCTACAGAGCATGTGACTTGCTAGTGCGTTTTATAGGTGGTTAACTTTCAGTAAACGCATCGGACATTCTAGACACTAGTGGTGTATTTACTTAAAAACCTGTCCGCTTCGCAGGCTGTAGTCGGAGTTTGCTTGCTAGCTCTCTAACACTCAGCTAGTCAGGCCTACCATAGCGTGCTAGCTCGGATTTGCGTTTTTTTTCCTACCTGCATTCCGACTCGTCCAAAATCATATCCTAGGATTGGCTGATAATATCCTGTCTTTTGGATTATGATTGGCTGATGTTTCTTCCTCATACAGTCCACTCTGCGGCTTGTTTACGAGCATGAACTTCTAGCCAATCCTAGCGCAGGAGGCGGGACTTGCCGGAATAACGGTGGACATGTGTTTGTGATGATTCTAGTAAAGGAGTTTGTTGTAGCTAAAGAAGACTTTAAAGAGTCTTCTTTACTTATTTTTATGATTTCTCTTAGATTTACGGCGGCAGGTCACACTTTACAGGAGATCAGAAGAAAGCAAGCTAGATAGCGTTACTGTAAACAGCCTGCATTCAGGCTGATCAATGAGCAGCAGCAGTGTCAGGTGACTCTTTGTTAACTAGACAGTGTCACTGATATTTTTTCAGTTTTAGAACAAAACTCTCGAACTGCTCCATCATTTTAAAAACATTTATCTAAGAATGATCATTATCCATCCATTCATCTTCAGTAGAGACTTTATCCTGCTCAGATTCATGGTGAAACTTGAGCCTATCTGCAAACACTACTGTGATGGATAGATCCAAGCTATGAAATATAATAATCCAGCTATGAAAGTATATAATAATCCAGCTATGAGCCTGGTGCTTTGTTAAGTAGTATTAAGTGGAGTTATAACCTGTTAATGACATGGACATGGCCAATTTTTCACCTACATGCATAATTACGTATGTACGTTATGCTTATAATAGTGGAATAAACTCACCAGAAGAGACACGTTGTTAGTCGTTGTGTTACAGTTACTTAAAATAAACCTAAACCTAATAACCTAAAATAAGTGATGGTTGCATGGCAGCTACATCCCAGAGATGATTTGATAAAGACTTGGCCATTACTGTGTTGAACAAATCAGCAGCCCAGGACAGGCATATTTTGTGTCCAGGCTGTATGTTATTGCATTACATTAGCCGCCACTTTTTAGTCTAGTGAAACAGGTTTCCCGTTCATCCAAAACATGGCCCTGGGCATCATACCGGGGCTTCCAAAAGCCTGGTGGGCTAACTAATGAATTTCTCATTTGTCCACCCCTGCATTATCTGGCAAGGTTGTGGTTAATTTACTTTAATTTAATAAAATGTATTTTCCCTCTATGTTCTTCCTTATCTTCTTCTAGAGCAGTCTTAACAGTGGAAGCATTCATGGATATAGTTGGCACATTTAACCATTTGATTCCCAGTGATCAGTTGGAAGACTCCCTGCTCCTTGGCCAGAACCTGGAATGTGAAGCAAGTGATGAGTTTGCATCGAGCCACAGCCTGCCAGGAGATTCGCTCAAGAACATGCTCAGTGACAAGGATCCTATGTTTGGATCTGCCAGTGCACAGTTTCATCTCTTAGAAAATGATGACGCTAACTTTCAGCTCTCCAGCTCATTAGGTGCAAAGACATACTTTACTAATAAACATTAACATCTAAAAACTAGCAAAACTAGGGTCTAAGAACATGTAAAGGTTTTAAATTGTTTTTGACTCTTCTTCTTGTTGTTCTTAAGACCATGACATGAACGCTTCAGGCTTCAGCCAGACTTGTGCTGATGGGGACGAGACTCCGGCCAAGTTTCCCCGAGGCAGGAGGAAAGGTGCCACTCAGCTACAGAGGAAGCAAACCGGTAATGAGAGAGAGCATTATCAGTCTGGCTTTCTAACAGTTTAATACCAAGATCTTGATATTGCATTCTGCAAATCTACTTGTACTAAAATTAAATGATTAAAGGCTTTATGGTTTGGAATTTTCATCTTATGATAACCTAGTCTAAAAATTGCATGGTTTGAAGGTATTAATGAACATTTTAATAATAAAAAAAAAAGCCAATTGGTGACAACTAAAGAAACAGTTTATGAAACCTTGTGCATAGTTTATCACCAAAAGAAATAAAAAGATCAAATCCCCTCAATGTTCATCTTGCTTAGAATATTTTGAGAATGACTGAATAAAATGAATAATATAAAATCTGTTACATTGTCAGTATTTGTCACAATGTTGCTTAGCCAAAAGAAGATGGCTGTTTTGTGTAGTTCTGGTCAGCAATGCCATGTTTTTCTGTATGTTTGTTAGGGTGGTGTATGATGGTTACAAACATGCTAGGAGCAGCAGCAGACATATCAATGTTACAGCCAAAGGGTTTTCAGTGCAGCTGTGTCCCTTTCGCATAGAAAGTAGTAGGAGTGGTGGTGGTGGTGGTGGTAGCAGTAGTAGTAGTAGTGTTAGTATGATTTAGGTGGAGTCCAGAGAGAGGGTTGTGAAATCCAGCCTATGTTTTTGAGGAGTTGCAGCTGGACATAAAAGGAACTTCACTGGGTAAAAGAATTCCATTTACTGGTAAATGGTAGTAAATGGAAATGCATTTTAATCTTTTATTTTGATAAAGTCAGCCATCATACACTGTAACTAACTGTGAAACTGTGACACAATAACAGCTCTATAAAAATTACACCACTTGTTTTGATAGATGCTTAAATCTATAATAATATATTTCTCAGTAATTAGCTGGTTTTCTGGCTGTGCTCAAGGTGGGGAAAATTATAAGGTTTGTTTTTAAACTGCAATATGCTATAAACACATTTTTTTGCAATAATATAATGGTTGGGTGTGAGTTTTATTATAGAGCCATTCATTCTTGATAGTGGACTGTGGTGGACTGTGATCGTCATAAAACAAAACTGACTGGTTCAGACTTACCGTTAAAGTTTTTTAATGTCTATTTTTAAGCCTTTTCATCCAGAGGCCGAGGTAGAGGTGGACTGACAAGGCGCCCCGGTCCATTTAGAGGAGTTTCCACTGAAGCGCTTTGTCAAAAATCTGGCCAGATATCTGGAGTAAAGGATGATGAAGAACCAGGATCAAGTAGCACCTCAATAGAGGAGAAACGGGAAGACTTGCTGAGCCGTCGGTTTAATGTCCATGAAGTTGACCCATCGATGAATCCTGTGGTCGTGTTGAGGCGTTTAACAGTGACAGTAGGGGGCTACAAAATTGAACTGTTGCCTGGACCTTCTCATACTTCTGGATCATTTAATACAGAAACTCTTCAGTCTCTTAGCTTCCAGGATGATTCCCTGACCACTGAAAGCAATGGATTCGACCTGGGACAGGCCAAGGCTTTTGATGTGCATTCAGCCCCAGACGTTGCTGAAGAACTTAATGCCATTGAGCATGGGGCTAATGAAATGCCTATGGATTTAGGGCCATATGTAAATCCGAATGAAGTGCAACACACCAACGGTGCGAAAGAAGTAACCACAGACACCAAAACAGTTGACCAAAACGATGCTGAAAATCTGAGTGATGACAAATCAGAAAGAAAAACCGTCAAGACAGATAAAATTGTTGCTAAAAAGCTCATGAAACCCAAACAGCCACTGGGTATAACCAAAAACAGGCACCTTAGCAGAGCAGGCATCCTGCAGAAAGGATCGAAGCTTCACAAACCACAAGATAAAAAGGTGCAAAAAGCTACAGCAGAAAATCAACAACGCATCAAAGGCAAGCCAAATAGCATAGGCCTAAAACGGACAGCTCTGTCTCTCAAACCCAAACAAGCCTTGAAACCACAAAAGGAGCAAGTCTGTGATCCGGTGAAACTTAATGTCAGCTCCTCTGTTCCATGCTCTCCAACAATAAATAGAAAGGTTTCCTCCGATTCCAGTCCTGTTACTAAAGCAGTTATGAATAAATCTCCTTCTTCGGTAAAGAAACCACAAAATCCATCACCAGCAGGGATCAAAGTCAGTCAGTCAGTGAAGGATGGCCCAACAGAGGAAGAACAGGAGAAAACAAAAATCAAGAAACCAGAAAAGATCTTGCAGAGACAGAGAAGCAGAAGCAGCAGAAGCATTTCTATAGATGAACCTGAGCTATTCATCCCTGATAATGCTCCTGTTGTGAAGAAGGGGCCTGCAGAAGGGGAACCTACACCTGCTTCTGAAAATGAGACAGCATGGGATTCAAGCAAACAATGTGGACTATGTAATAAACCACACAGCAATAGGTATGTTCCTTTATATCCACAGAACAACCTGATACTTCAGGCTAGATGTTAGGTAAATATTAGGTTGTCATAAATTTGTTGTATAACAAGCTTATAAAAAAAAAACACTCTCACAACACTTAATAATGAACTGTGTAAAGGGTACTCCATTGTTCCTGGACCTAGCCGTACCCTAGCACTGTACGTTTTGGTGTTTTACCTGCTCTAACACACCAGATCCTAATTGACAGGCCTGGGTAAATGTGGGTGTGTTAAAGCAGTCAAAACACTAAAGGTGCCAGGGCTACTCCAGGACATATACCTTTAACATTACTGCCATAGAGTTCATATGATGCAAACTGATGTAAATGACTTCCCAGGACAGTGCTCTAAGTAACAGTAAGTGTATTTTCAGATTTATGGTAGGCTGTGGGCGCTGTGATGACTGGTTCCATGGCGACTGTGTTGGACTGGACCTGGCTAAAGTACAACAAATGGAAAAGGATGACCAGGAGTTTGTCTGTCTTAAATGCTGTGCCGATGAAGGTGGGAAAGGCAACACTGAGAATACAGACAACAATTCAGCACCAGATCAGAAACAGGGACCCGAAGCATCAGTCACAGCTGGTGGAATCCGGCCCTATAGGAAGGTAAGACTCCTGTTGCTGGATCAAAATCAGTAGTGCTTATGGCTACTTCACTCAAATACTGTCTCTGTTTTTGACAAAAAAATGACTAATGGTTGATGTTTAGACTGCTATAGTATATGTTTTTACATTTATCTGTAAGCATGGGACAGCCAGTATTGTCCAGTTAGAATCTAGAAAATGTTCAATGGTATAATGTCTAACATCTGATTAACTTCTGGGAGTGTTTACGTCCTATTCTAAAGATATATCAGAAGAGTTCTGATGCCTTCAGCACTGCATGGTGTCTTGTTTGCATAAGATAATACTTTAAATTGTTAAGAGCCTAATAATAGGCAATATCAGTATGTTGAGTGTCAGTGAAATAAATGATATATATATAGACATCACCAGACGCTGGGTTTCATCTCTGGTGATGCTCTGCCAGGCCTATACTGCAACTGTCTTCAGTTCCTGCTTGTTCTTGGGGCATTTTCCCTTCAAAAATGTTAGAATTGTGTCGATGTCGATGTATATATATATATATGCATAAAGCTGTCAGCACTGTTCAGTGTTATGAAAAGCTAGAATGCCCAGGACATTTATTTGGTTAAAAACATATTTTTGAATCGGGGAGGAAAGTAAGCTACAACCTGATGTTCCTGAGCTGCCCTGAGCTGCCCTGAGCCACACTAACACTCTTGTAAAATTAACTCAAAGTTAGAGCCGTTAGCTTTGAGTTGGCAGGAAATTTAGAACACGCTCGTCCTATGCCGGGTAAGACGAGTCCTTTCTCATGGTGTCTGAAAGTAGTACAGCCAAAGACCCAGCCCCAAATTTTCAGTACAACTTAACAGAGATGCCTTCAGTTGTGTTTAAGCCAGATAGCTTGTAATACTCTGCTTCAGAGACACAAGGAGCCCCACGGACACCTTGTAAACTGACTCTGCAGAACTGAACGAGCAGTGTGCTGATGGATTATAACAGAGAGAAGCTATTCTCCTTCACCATGGTCCTGTGTTTTAGCTTGTGCTAAAACGTTAGCAATGAATGGAAATATTGTTGCTATGGTTTGCATCACTTACATTGTGTCTTCACTTAGCCTACATGCTGTACAGGCACACTGAATGTGAATTCCTCATGTGATATTTCCTACCTATTCATTTTCACTGGGGAATCATGAAAAATATGCAAGGGATTGTGGGATGGCAAGGCTTAAGTACCTGATTTGCAGAGCCTCCCTGATAAAAATAACACTATCAATAGGGCTTAAGTGATATTTCTGTAAACCCTCAATCAATTTATCAAATCAAACTATCAATTTCTACCATTAGCTATTACATAAAAGATTTTAAAGTGACTTTCACAAAGTGGTTGGGACAAAACTGGGCATATCATGATGTCCCCAATCTAAGTTGCACTGGTTTTGCCCTCACTTGGCATGTATGTTGGTCTCATACTTTCCTTTAAAGGGTTTGTTAATTTCTGTATATTTCCAGGTTTATTTTAGAAGCACAAAACCATAAGGGCATTAAGGGATTCCTTTGCTTCTGCTTATTTTCGTATCCATTTTTGTATTGAGCACATTTGGATGCACAACACAGATCAATAACCATCATTTGCACCCGAATTTGGCATTCTGCTTATTTGAGTGGGAGATTTGTATGTCTATTTAGTATGACAAACAGCAAGGTAACTGTTCTGTCACTTTAAACCAGGACTCGGGAGAAAGACGATCATCAGGGGATTCAGCATTGAAAACTGGTAAGATTCTTATTTCCCTTGCATAAGACATGTATATAAACATGCATGAATAAACATCTGAAGTTCATTAAATATTTGTTTGGTTTGGTTTTCTCAGGGTCAACTATGAAGCATGAGGTGAAGAAGGCTAAAATTTCTCTTCCAAGCTTGAAGAAGCCATCCACTGGACAAATCAGGAGGAGTGTCCGAGACTCACTAGAGGAGATTCTCCTGAAAAGGTATGGAATGTATTAACATACTAGCCTTTTATTGTCACTTTGTACTGGTATTTAGGCTAAAGGTTTGATCAGGACTTAGTGACAAGAATGGAAATTTGATCCAGAAAATGTGGTAATGTATTAAGTCATTGCTGTGTGGCTTTACAATTTATTGTGACATGCTCTTATTTAATCAGCTATTAACATAAATAATTAATTTCATTAACCACTTGCTCAAAGGATGAAGGAATCAGACTTGAAGATTTCAAAAGAGAAGCCAGTTGAATTGGCTAAAGGGACAGAAAAAGAGCTTTTTGCCCTCTTCCAAGGTGTCGACAGCAAGTACAAGAACAAATACCGAAGCTTGATGTTCAATCTCAGAGACACAAAGAATAATGTAAGAGCTTTTTTTTCCATCCTCATATTGGATCCTGTGTTGCAACAATAAGATTTATAATTCTGTCCAACTGATTTCCAGTCTTGTGCAAACTCTTAAACATATACAAGTAATTTTGTGTTCAGAAGTTGACAGTATTTAAACACAAATGCACAACCTCTTCCAGGTGTTATTCAAACGTGTTCTCAAGGGGGAGATTCCTCCTAGAGATTTGGTCCGTATGAGTGCAGAAGAATTAGCCTCCAAGGAACTGGCTGCATGGCGACAACGGGAGAATCGACATGTAATTAACACATATATATCTATATTTATTTTGGACAAAAAAAAATCTATCCAATATTTGAAAAATTTGTAATATATCTAAGCATTTTTTATATTAACTGTCTTTCACTGTCGATCCTTTTTGCAGACAATTGAAATGATTGAGAAAGAACAGCGGGAAGCAGAGAGACGACCAGTCACCAAAATCACACACAAAGGGGAGATTGAAATTGAGAACCAAGAACCTGCAAAAGCCCCCGAGGCCTTGGTAAGACTGCATGAGCTTCTTCTGTAGTTAAGCCATATGTAGCCAATAATCAAGTCATATGTCCAAGTTAGAGTAAGACATGTCTCCATTCAGCCTGATGCTGCCCCCCCTAAAGTTGTTGAGGTGTCTGAGGAAAAAACTCCAGAATCAAAGGCAGAAAGCCCCAAGAAGGCTAAAGATACAACAAGCTTGCACAAGTCTCATCTTTTTGATCTTCACTGCAAGATCTGCACAGGTAGCATGTTCAAACCTTAAAAATCTTGACTGTCATTGATTCTTCGAATTTAATTTCAATGCTTTTTTCCCTTCAAGGCCGAATGGCTCCACCAGTGGAGGAGGGAACCACTAAGCCTGTCAAAGTGGCCACAACTGTCATTAGAAGGCAGTCCACAGTTACAGAAGGAGAGATCCATGAACCCACACCCACATCTCCACCTATTGCTCCATCGGCCCTGGTGGATGACTTGTCTCTGAGAGCAATGGAAGAAGGCCTTCTTCACTTCCCTGCTTATGAGTCAAGGTAAAAGTGATGAGTGCTCTAGTGAAACAGCTTTGGCTTGTGAATGTTCTGTATTTGAATCTCAATATTTAAGGGAGAAATCCTTGCAATGGACTATATCACAATAGTAATAGTGATGTTTAGAATGTAGCCTGACTAATTTGTGTCTTGTATGAGCTCTGGAAACACAGACTACCAGAGACTACAGCTGCTGCTAGGTGCACTAACAGCTGGGTGTTTTACTTCACTGTAAATTTACTGAGGCTTACTGAGAATATCAGTGGCACCAGTGATATACACTGTGATGTACTGGTTCACAACTAAACTACGAGTAATTTTCTATGAGTGGATTGTCAGTTAAGCCATTTGTTTCAAAAAGTGTGTGAGTATACTAGTAGCATATGTGTAAAACCACCATTAGTAGTCAGTAAGCAAACAATATTTGGTACATGCATATGGCCTTAAATAGAGTTAAAACTGCTTAACACTGAAGGTTTTATGTTATCATGACTTCCAGGAATTTTCTTGACGTAATTAAGGCACTGTTTCCTTACAGGTTGGAAAGTGCTAGCAATAAAGAAGATACAGTTGCATTCCTTGCTGGTTTAGAAACGTTATGGAATGGATATATAGACATGCCATCTGTAGCTCGGTACCTCACAAAAGCTTACCCAGTCTCTGGAATTTTGGACCATCTATCTGAGGTAAGTGTCATTAGAAACCAGTCATTTTGACATTTTAATTTAAGATAAGCTTTAATTTCCCTCATGCTGATGTTGCAGGATCTGCCAGACACAATCCAGGTTGGAGGAAGGATCTCTCCCCAAATGGTCTGGGACTATGTAGAGAAAATTCGTGCCTCTGGTACAAAGGTGAGAATGACTTGCTTGCTGTGCTTTCGCTAATGAATATATGAATGCCACATCTTATGATTCTGCTGTGTTTCTAATCCTTCAGGAAATATGTGTAATTCGCTTCACCCCAGACACAGAGGAAGATGAGATCTCGTACACCTTGCTGTATGCCTATTTCAGTAGTCGCAGACGATACGGTGTTGTTGCCAACAACCGCAAACAAGTTAAAGACATGTATCTTATTCCTCTTGGCTCCAGTGAAAAAATCCCACATCAGATTGTTCCATTTGATGGCCCAGGTAAGACTTGCACTGATGACTCTTAAACGCTCTTGACTACTGACTTGTATTTTTCTTTCATAGCAAGTATTGAAGGGTTATCAGAAAAGCAATAATTGGGTACAAGTCAGAACCCAGGAGTGAACTCAGTTAATGCAGCATATCATTTAAAATTGTATTTCAAAATGCTTGGTACTTCTTTGGAGACACTCTTCATCCAAATAAAAGCTAATATTGACCTGTATTCGCTCATACATGTCATTCCAAACTAAGTATTTTGTCTAATAATTTGTAACAGGGTTAGAGACTAACCGACCAAACCTTCTCTTGGGACTAATCATTCGCCAGAGGCCCAAAAGGGACTTTGGGGCCCTCTTACCAAGCGAGGCTAGTGAACCTCAAAATTTCTTGGTGGAGAACAAACCTCAGGTAGACCCTATCCAGAATGCTGTGGTGGCCCGAGATGAGGAGAGAGACTTCATAAGCAGTCTTGGACGGATACAGAAAAAGGACAGTGTAAATCTTAGCAAATCTGCAGTGACTGAATCTCGGTCTGATATCGAGGATGAGGAAAATGTCTTGTTGCGTTTCCTCCCGGGCGTGCTAACGCAGCCCACGTCTGAGAAGGCTACACCAGCGGTTGATGAAGTAAAAAACACAACTAGTGGTGCAGCAAGTCAGACATCTAGCTCTGATGGTGACACCTCAGGACATGTCACTCCTAAAACACCCACCACCCCCAGACTGGACCGTTTCATTATCAAAAAGAAAGATCCGAAATCTGTCGAGATCAAACAAGAGACATCCAGCTCAAATGCAGAGATCACAAGTTCACAAGGAAAAGAAAAAGAAGGTGGACCACAGAGTGGAGTTTTATTATCTCTAAAGGATAAACCAGGAGATGTATCAACAGAAACTTTCCTCTCTAGCCTTTCCACAATTCAGCCTAAGACTGAACCTAACACCACTGAAACAAAAAGAGATACCACACCACCAAGCACACAGCCCAGTCAAGACATAAACCTGTCTCCTGTATCTGCTTCAGCTGCATCTACAGATAGCACTAATGATACCACTGAAGATGTTTCCAAGCACAAAACTGTGGAAATTCCATCCAAAACTTTAAAACTTTCCACAACTGGCATTTTGAAAAAGACTGATGTGTCGGAACCTATTGATACAAAGCAGAATAAAGACATACCACAACCAAAAGTCACCCAGACTACACCTTCAGAAGAGTCATCAGTTACCCAGTCTGCACCTTCACAACCATCATCAGCAACAGAGTCTGCACAGCCACCATCAGAGTTTAAAGCTGTTGAAGATATCCAGACCATCACCACTATTTCTTTGTCTGGAAAAAATGACGGTCTCAAGCAGTCAAGACAACGTCTTCTAAGCCCCACTCCTTTTAATACTGCAAGTCATGGGCCTCCACCAGCTACTTTTCCTCCTTATCACACCGCACCAGTTGACCATGCTTACCACCCTGGACCAGTGCCCACCTACCCACCCCAATCTAACCCTGTACCATTTATACCCCTGCATCAGCAGGCCCCTCCACCATTTAGCTACCCTCCACCTCCACCTCCTCCAATGATGTTCCCCCAGAATGATCCTCAAAATCAAATGCATGCCCCACCTTGGGCTCAGGCAGTGCCTCCTCCAGTTTGTTTTCCACAGGCTGTCCCAGACGCAGTGGCTGGGCCTCCACAGTCATATACAACCCCAAGATTCCCTGATTCCTCCATGCTTAACCTGCCACCCTTGAACAAGAGTGATCAGGGCTCCGAGCTGTGGGACAGGAAGTCCAGACCCTTAGCCGATCCCTTCAAAAAGGATGACCGAGACCACTATGGGAGGTACAGGCACAAGAGCCAACACTATGAGCGAGAGAGGCACAAGGCCAGGAGTCGGAGCAGAAGCAAGAGCAGGAGTCGCAGCAGGAGTCGAAGCCGGAGCAGGCACAGACACAAGAGCAAACACTCGCGAGAAGACAGGCACGGGGAGAGGAGGAAAGAAAGACATCACAGCAGTCATCACAGGGACAGGGACAAACACAGACGGGACTCTGATCATGAAAAACACCGGAGAGACTCAAGAGAGAGGCACTCATGATCTTCGTGCTCGACCTTGATACACCCATTCAACATCACTGACCAGACATTCTTTTTGTATTTTACTGCATAGTAAGAAGTTATTTATAACATTTAAAAGCAGCTTTTTATGAGTGTAATTTTACATTTTTAGTTGTTCTTGGTTTGGATTAAATTTCTTTGTTTTAAAGTTTAATTAACATCAGAACCATAAGTGTCGGTCAGAACCAGGTTTTCATATTATTAATTAAAAATTAATGCCAAGAAGAGAACGTTATTTCCTCTGCATTTTTAAAATATCTTCAACATTTTCTATTTGCATTGAATGACAATGTGTATGTACATTTTGGCTTATCAAACAGTAGAGATAACATGCTCTCTGCACATTGTGTTTATGTACAGTTCATAAATTCTTTTTATTGTTGATTAAAAAAGAATAAAACAAACTTATTAAAAAGTTAAAAACCATGCTGAAGTATTAATGAGAATTTGCATTTAAGCACAATTAACTGCAATTTTTTAAATTTAATTTTTAAATATACACCAGTGAACACAAATTACGTTTATATTTGTCACAGGGTTAGCACCCTTATTCAGACCTGTCGTATGTGTTACAAAGAATAATAAAGAACAGTTTAGATTGTAGTAGTATGCTTTTGAGCATGACAGTAAAACATTTGAAATTATGGTTTAAATTTGTAACACTGATCCAGTGAGAAAAAGTACAGCCTATTTGTCGTGCATCTTGCCTTTCACTGAGGTCTGTATATTTGACTGTTATAGTAGTTTTCTTATTGGCTTCTAACTTCCTATTGGCCAAACTGTTACACTATTAAACATCATGTTTTTACCAAACCTCAGTTATTCAAACAGTACCCTTTTAACAAATAACCAGGCAGACTTTGTACCAGCTCCACAGCACTTCAGTGTTGTGTTCATGTTTATAGCTGTGATAGATTGGACTTAACTGAGGTGAAAAATCCCTAAGCAGGGATAACGCTTAAGGTGATATTCCCAGGACAGGGCTGAGCTAATTGTGGCTTGCTGTAGCAGATCTTGGCCAATGACGCTGGTCGCAGGACGGCTACACTCCAGACACTCATCTTCATAAGAGACCCAGATATACGCCGGTCAAGAAAGCACATGTACAATCTGAGGGCAAAAGCGCAGAAACTGAAAGCACCCTTTGAGTCTATCTGTGTAAAAGCCTGCCTTCACCGATGGACATTGCAGTTTCAAAAGATTGTCCTGACACTTGATTTACACTAAGTATATATTACATTAAGTAGTTATAGATGTATTATGTTATAGATTATGATGTTATTCCACTAATTTTTTTCTTGGTCACGTAACTAGGAGCAGAATTTAAGTTCTGTTTGGTTCTATTAAATAAAACACAACTGAGTGGTAGGTCATGGACAGAACAGGTTTTTATGTTGTACAGATTTAAAACAACTGGAATATGAAGTAACTGGTCTATGAATACATACATATTTCAAAGTCTCTAACTTTACAAATGAAATACTTAATCTTTACGTTAAGTATGCACACTGGATCCGATACACTCCCATGTTAATCAACGTGGATTTTCTTTGGCTTACAAGCATCATATTTGACCCACTCCTGGAGGATAAAGATGCTAGACAGTGGATATGAGTTTCTTTCTCATTTGGAGTGTTGATTATTTTAGGCCAGATTCATAATATGATAGTAAAGTTAGTTAATTTTTAACAAACAAGCAAATCAACAGTGTTTTAAGTAAAGCCTTATACTATACACTTGGTTGCTAGTTTATCCACCGTGTATATACACTTTGGTTCTTTTATCAGGTCTAGCTACCCAAGGTGTCAAAATGCCACCACAGAACAGATATTATTTGGTTGATCATTCTCAGTACAGCAATGAGTCTGACATGATAGTGTGTGTGTTGCTGAGGTGTTTTGAGCACTGTTTAACCGTACCAGTTTTTTTAAGACCACTTTATTACATACACCTGCATTGCTGGCCACCTTGTAGGTGTGCATTTAGAACAGTTAGGTCATTGCTGTTGGCTGGATACATTTGGTTGGTGCCCTTTTTCTTAAACCAAGCGTGACACTGAGGTGTTTAAAAAAATCCAGCAACAGTGCTGTGTCTGATCCATTCCTATTCTACCAGTGTGACACACACTACCATGTCAGTGTCAGTACTGTGAATTGGCTACCACCCAAATAATATCTGGTCAGGGGTGGTATATGGTGTTCTCTTTCTAATGATGAACAGACTAAAGGGTGGAGGACACACTGTGCATAGTAACAGATGGGCTACAGTCAGTAACTGTATATCTACAAAATATACTTACATAGTACACTATATGACTAAAAGTATGTGGAAACCTGACCATCACACTCATATGTTGGCCTTTCCAAAACTGTTGCCACAAAGTTGGAAGCACACAATTGTATAGGATGTCTTTGTGTGCTGTAAAATTATAATTTCCCTTGACTGAAACTAAGAGGCCCAAACATTCCAGCATGACAATGACTCACACATCACTCACAGTTCACAATTCAAGGTCCATGATGACATGAAATGAGAACTCGAGTGGCCTACACAGAGTCCTGACCTCAACCCCACTGAACTCCCCAGGCCTCCTCGTCCAACATCAGTACCTGACCTCACTAATGCTCTTGTGGCTGAATGGGCAAATCCCCACATAGCCATGGTCCAAAATCTAGTGCAAAGCCTTTCGAGTAGTATGGAGGTTATTATAACAGCAAAGTGGGACTAAATCAAGGTGGGACTAAATCTGTGGGATGTTCAAAAAGCACATAAGGGTGTGATGGTCAGGTCTCCACAAACTCCACAAGCTCTTCTAGATAAAATGGCCACTGAATGTATATTAATATTATTTTCTTAATATAAACTTCTTAATTCTTAATATATAACACTATGTTTACTTATCCTCTCCTTGAAAAACATTGAAACCCTCGGACGTTTCTAGAAGCTGCATCATACTTGTGTCCTGATACAAAAGAACATCTCTGATACTTCCTACAATCCCTGTTGTAAAGAGACCAGATGTAACCCACCCTACATCTCTGTTCAGTTCAAAGCCCCCGAAATAATAAACACCTCCATAATTAATGGAAACATAGTGCTCAAATGGGTCTATATCTTCAAAAATAACCTTCTTTTCATCAACATAAGCTTGGATGACAGTGTGATTAAGAGTAATAGATATGTATTTCCATTCGTCACAGCACAGGGTTGTGTTTCGGGAAACAAGAGGAACTGCAATCTTCTCGCCAAGGTTGACGGCTATTTTGAGATGACCGTCCTGAAGTCCTACAGCGAGATAATCATCATCTTCACTCTCTGCCTGGCCCATCCACAGAATCAGTCCATCTCCTGAGCTTGCTGAGAGATTAAATGATAATTGCGTGTGCATTAAATCTCTTATGCTGTACTTCGGGTCTCTGTATTTTAAATATGAATTTCCAACAAAGTGAATGGTTCTCATGGACACTCGCTGCTCACAGTATGCTCCGTGCCATCCGAGGCCACACATGCAGGAATATGTGGCTGATGTAATGTTCGGAATGCAGAGAGAACCATGTTGGCACAGAGCACCTACGCAATAAATAGATTGCTCACAGTACGCACCCGTCCATTCTGCGGGACAAATGCAAACGAACGAATCATGGCCGTCTACTTGGCAGTAACCCCCGTTCCTACACACTTTGTACCCACACTTTGTCCCATCCCAATCCTTCACATTCACCCCTCGTAGAGCCCCTCTCTCTGTGAGCTCAAGCTCCTGGCCATTAACAATGACCTCGCGAATGCTCCCGCTGAAGCCAAATGGCTCTTTCTCCACTGCATCTGGAGACACAGAATTCATGACAGACACACCGCCAATGAAAACTTCAGTGGAGCTATCCAGAGTAGTCATGCCCTTGGAGGTGTTATGAATTATACTGTGCTCATCCAGGACCAGATAGCCTTGGTTTCCCTCTCTCCCAGCTTTCACTGTATGCCATGTGCTACCTATCAGGTCCACTCTGTTTGGAGACTGTAGAACAATTGTTGTGTCACCAAGATTGTAGCGAAGCTGTACAAATCCTCCAGACAAAGACAGACTGATGAAGTCACCTTGAGAGAAGACAAGAGATTATTCTATTAGTGTATATAGTTCTAGTCCAGTTCCAAGATGTTTTTTCTTTCAGTTATCAGAACTTAATAGCAAAGTTGCACAAATATTGCCAGACATTGTGTCCAAAACTATGTCCTGCTAACTGTAGAGTGTACTTATTATCTAAGTCTGCCATTTTGTACTGTGTCAGAAAACATAGTGGAGAATATCCAGTGTACTCTTTTAAAATTTGTCACATACCATATCTCATAAGTAATATTCTAAAGCTCCAATTTTTTGACACAAGAGCTACATTCATAAAAACAAATACCATTTACATCTTAATATCAGAGGATACTGTATATAAAGTTAAATCAAAGAAAAGATTTCAGTTTTATCATACTTTGAGCTCAGTTACATCTCAGTTTAATTCAAGTGTGGGGACAGTATTATGTCAATGCTGACCTTGAGCTACAAAGTAGAAAAAACATGGATGCCTCCCTATTCGTCTTTTGTTCGCAACAAGCTAGCCAGCTGACTGTGATGAGTATGTTTTCTTCCTCAAAAGAAAACATACATATATAGTCAATGTCATATGTTTAAGTGAATATGTCTGTATGTTGATTGGTCTAAAGCAAATACTTGCATAAACAGCATAACTCATTTGAAGATAAGAAGTGCCACTTTGTTTACTGGTGATGCTGTGATCAGCCATGTTGATTTGACATCAGATGATGAATTCAGGGCTAAGGAGACCATTCTGAGAATTCCAAGTTAAGGGGGTGTTTTTTTTTCCTAGCTAGAGAAGATAAACCTGACCCCATACTGTCAACCAATCGGACATGCTAAATAACCAGCTCTGCACTGTCAACGATCAATTATACTAACTGATCAAAACTATTTTAGCACATTGAAAACTAATAAATTCACTAGTCACTGCTTTGGGGATGTTTAGGACAGTGGGAAAAAAAGTAACTGCACAAGACTCCCCAGGGAGTTTTTTTTTTTTTTTTTTTTTAAATTACTGGTCAAATAGTAATGATTAGTAGTCAATCAGACCCTAGCTTATTTTGGTTTCATTTGTCTTTTTTGTTTCAAATCCTCTACCAAGAACTGTTTTCATCATTTCATCCATTAAAATCTACAACCATTTTGTGGTTTCATTTCACAAGCCTGATTACATCTTTCTTCACTAATATAAATCTATTCTGGAAGGTTCCTTCTTTGTGTACCCTACCATACATTGCTGTATTTACTTGATTTCCATCTTCTGTGCCCTGCATGCATCACCTCCGAGGAATCCCTAGTTTAGTTCCAGAAAGACACACTGTTTTATATTTTTAGCTGTACCCTGCTGAACAAAACTTTCAGCTAATTATTAAGCTTAATTATCATTGTAATTATCAAGTTTTTTTTAGCTGACAGAGTGTTAGATGTTGGGGCTAAAAACTGATAATGTAGCTGAGTAGGACTGCAGCTGGAGAACTCTAATGTAGTTAATTATGTATTGTACATTATGTTACTTAGGAATAAACATAAACACATTATTAATTTGAAAAGATTAAAGCTGGAGAAAGTATTTCATACCAGCCTGGGCACTTGGATACTGTGCTGTATAGAACAGGATGCCCTCCAGTGAAATCGTCTTGAACTGCAGCTGAAGGTGTGTTCTGTGTCTCATGTGGATGAGGGGAAAAGCCATCCAGGAGGACTGGTTAGCATCAAAAAATGGGTCACTGATGGGCAAAGCTTTAGAGAAGATAGGAATAATCAGACTTTTACAATATATAGGACATTTTGCTATTAATATTATGTTTAGTTAAAATGCTTACCTTTCCATAAAACCAACAGTGTCCTCTGAAAGTATTGGAACGTCAAGGCCAATTCTTTTGTTTTTGCTATACACTGAAGATATTTGGGTTTGAGACCAAAAGATGAATACAAGACAATAGATCAGAACTGCACATTTCATTTCCTGATATTTACATCTAGATGTGTTAAACAAGAATGTAGAACATGGCACCTTTTGCATTAACCCACCCATTTTTCAAGTGATCAAAAATATTGGAATATGTGACTGGCAGGTGTTTCTTGTTGCCCATGTGTTCCCTGTTAGATTGATTATTTAAACAATTAATAGCTCAGAATGTCTACTCTTGGTTTAAGCCCTGGGTTTTGCCTGTGAAGACTGCATTTCTTGTTAAAAAAGATAAAACAACATGAAGACCAGAGACCTGTCCATGGGAGAAAAGCAAGCCATTTTGAAGCTGAGAAAAGAGGGAAAATCGATCAGAGCCACTGAACAAACATTAGGCATAGCTAATACAACAAGGTGGAATGTCCTGAAAGAGAAAGAAACCAATGGCGTACTAATAACTAGACATCGAACAGGTCAGCCAAGGAAAACAACAGCAGTTGATGACAGAAACATTGTGAGTGCTGAGAAAAAAACCCAAAAACAATAGTCAGTGATATCACCAACAACCTCGTCAAGGCACGGGTGAAGTTGACCTTAGTAACAATGGGGAGAGGAGACATGCGACGAGCTGCCCTGCCTATGTCTCATCACCCGATGAGCCCATGCCTACTGAGCAGGACCTGTTGGTGTGCTCTCCGTACTTCCTCCCCACTGCATGCTCCCACTCTCACCATAGAGGTAGATGGCACGCCTGCTCCCGCCCTCTTGGATTCTGGAAACACAGTTACCCTCGTCGCCCAGCAATCCTGTCTCGTGCAAGGCCTCTCTGTCTCCTGCATGCACGGAGATGTCATGAGGTCCCTGATTGCAGTTCTGCACCCTCGTCGAGTACGTCCAAAACATGCAGGAGTGTATCGACCGAGTGGCACCCACTGTCCAACAACACATGGAGGAAGCCCAGGGGGAACATCAGCAGATATACAACCAGCTGGTCCAGCCATGAGAGTTCCAGCTGGGTGACCAAGTGCTCCTCCTGCTCCCAAGTGCCAACTGTAAGTTCCTGACTCCCTGGCAAGGCCCATCCAAGGTCCAAAGTGGGTGGGCCCAGAGAATTACCACCCGCAACAGCCCGGTAAGCGTGCAGACACTTAAACAAGCCACATCAACCTGTTGAAGAAGTGGATTGATCCGGCCCCAGTGCTGTGCGCCTTTGCCAGTCTCTCTCCAGATCCCACAGAGCGTACTTTGGTCCTGAAGGGAGAGGACCTCACCCCCTCACAGCTCCAAGAGTTAACAGACCTAGTGGACCAGTTTGCTGACATCATCTTCACTACACCAGGGATGATGCATCTGGTCCAGCATGAGATTAAAACCCCACCAGGAATTGTGGTATGAAAACAGCCCTACCGGGTCCCTGAAGCCTGCTACCGTCCTATTGAGGAGGAAGTTAGCCAGATGTGAGGAGTCCGCCAGCCCCTTGTCCTGCCCTATCGTGGTGGTCCCATGCATCGACTTCAGGAACCACTCTCAGATTTTGACAGCTACCCCCTCCCCTGAGTGAACAACCTTGTTGAGTGGCTGGGGAGAGTTCAGTTCATCTCAACCCTTGACCTCACCAAAGGCTACTGGCAGGTAGCCCTAGCTCTGGACACCAAACCAAAGATGGCACTCAGCACCTCCATTGGCCACTGGCAGTACCAAGTTCTCCCCTTCAGGCTTCATGGAGCACCTGTGACATTTCAGAGGCTGATGGACATCATCCAGCGGCCCCACTGACAATTTCCTGCAGCTTATCTGGATGATATTATCATCCATTCTGCCACCTGTTCAGACCACAGACTACACCATCTCAGGAAGGTCCTGGGGAAGCTCCGGAAGGCACAGCTGATGGCCAATCCACGAAAATGCCACCTGTGTAATGCGACTGGTGCCTTCTAAGGTAGATCCGCGGCCACCCGCATGGGCTTTTATAACACAGCAGTCTCAGGAAGGCAATCAGCGTAAATGCGCAGCACCTGGCCGCGCCTCTTTATAAGCCCTCTGATTGCCTCACTCCGCATGCGGACATAGATCTGTGTCAGGTAACAGAGCAGCGCCACGCTACTCTGGTCGGTGATTTTGATATATATAAAAAGAAAAGAATAAAAGAGAGAAAATAAAATGTTTAGGTTTAGAAAGAAAAGTAAAGGGACAGAAATTATTGAGGGAAAGAAAGAAAAG
>CM074972.1:7552007-7568493 GCA_037577455.1 Pangasius macronema
CTCAGGTGCCTGGCCTCCTCCAATCCTTCATCCTGGGTGGAGCACCTCATGTGGGTGGAGTATGCCCACAACACTCTTTGTCACTCCTCACTACGTATGTCACCATTTGAGTAGCAGTTTAGCTATCCCCCCACCCTTGTTTGTGGAGCAGGAGCAGGAGGTGGGGGTTCCCGCAGCAGAACACATGGTGCTCCGGTGCTGCAGAATCTGACAGAAAGCCAAATCATCTCTGCAAGCTGCTGCCCAGAGAAGTACCCGTGCTGCCAATCGGAAAAGGCGTCTGGGCCCAACCTTTCATCCAGTTCGGCGGGTGTGGCTGGCGACCAAAGACCTTCCATTGTGGCTAGAGTCCAAGAAATTGGCCCCACGGTATATTGGGCCTTTTAAGATCCTTAGGAGAATCAATCCAGTGGCATACCGCCTAGCACTCCCCCGCACTATGAGAGTCAACCCTACCTTTCATGTCTCATGTCTGAAACCGTTCCTGTGCAGCCCTCTGGTGACTTCCACTCACCCATCCCGCCTCCCCCTCGTATTATTTATGGGGCCCCAGCCTTTACTGTGAGGCGTATCCTGGAATCGCGCCGCCATCGGGGGGGCACTCAGTACTTGGTGGACTGGGAGGGTTACGGTCCAGAGGAACGCTCTTGGGTCCTGGCTTGGCACATCCTGGACCCAGCACTCATCAGGGACTTCCGCATGAACCAGGCAGCTGGTATGGGAACATCGGGAGCCGTTCCTGGGGGGGGTAATGTAACGCGGCAGGTGCCTTCTAAGGCAGATCCGCGGCCACCCGCATGGGCTTTTATAACACGGCAATCTCAGGAAGGCAATCAGCGTAAACGCGCAGCACCTAGCCGCGCCTCTTTATAAGCCCTCTGATTGCCTCACTCTGCATACGGACATAGAACTGTGCCAGGCAACAGAGCAGCGCCACGCTGCTCTGGTCGGTGATTTTGATATATATAAAAAGAAAAGAAGAAAAGAGAGAAAATAAAATGTTTAGGTTTAGAAAGAAAAGTAAAGGGACAGAAATTATTGAGGGAAAGAAAGAAAAGGGAGCTCAGAATTAGAGAGGAAGTAGGCATGAAAATAAAGAGAAAGACAGAGTGAGAATCCTCATTTCCAGATAAAGATTCATCATCTTAACTTAGAGATTGTTTTTTGTTTCATTTGGTGCCTTTTAGTTCGGCCAGAAGGAAGGCCAGTTTTGAGTTGTGTTTTCCAGCCGCGCTGTGGCACCTTTGAGTTCAGCCGTTGGCTCTGAGCTCCCTGTCCCAGTTTCACAAGCACTGCAACACTCACAAATCCTATACAATATAATTAGCTCACCCTCCCCGGTTCGAGTCCTGCTCTAGGCAACCTAACCTGGGGTTGATCGAGGCACAGGACCTGTGGTACCGCATCAGCCGAGGATTGCTGAAGCACCAGGAGACGAAAATTAATACAGTGAAGGAGTACCTGTGCCCCACCACAAAGAAACAGGTACATGCCTTTTTTTTTGGGTTAATGGGTTACTATCGGAAGTTTGTCCCTAACTTCTCCTATTTAGCCTCCTCCTCTCAGATCTCACCACGAAAGGCAAACCAGACTGGGTACGCTGGTATGATGACACAGAGCAGGTGTTCCAGGCCCTGAAGAAGGCACTCACCAGCTCCCGGATGCTCAAGAACCCAGACTTCGACAAGCCATTCATTGTCCACACCCTGAGACTGGGCTGGGCGTTATGCTCTCACAGACGTTCAATGGGGAGGAACACCGGGTGCTACATGTCAGCAGGATGTTGATCCCCACTGACAGAAAGTACAGTGCCATTGAAAGAGAGGCCCTGGCCATAAAGGGGGCCATTGAGGAGCTTTGCTGCTACTTGGCAGGCCAGCACTTAACAGACCATGGTTCCAGGTATTCTCTTTCCATTTGCAGCACCAAGTGGGGGTCCACCATGGCCATGCTGATCCCTTTCTCTCCCTCCCTCAAAGAGACAGATGACAGCAGAGAAGACCATGCTCCCTACTAGCAATGCACCGGAAGACTGCACCCCAAAGGACAAAGGAACCCCCAGAGTTTTGCCTTGGCACTGCTTACCCCTGCTGGCCGCACCCCAAGATAGGACGACTAAGATGCTTCACCTTTTCACCCTCCCCCTGCACCAACTTCACTCCAGCACAAGTTTAAATAAAAGAGCACTTTTTTCCACTACCCTTATCTCCTGTGTGTCTCTGCTCAGCCCGCTACAGCCTTGAGTTGCAGAAATATAGACACCATTCCACAAGATGCAAACCACTCACCAGCAGTAAGAATCGGAAGGCCAGATTGGAATTTCCAAGAAATACAGAGATGAGCCACAAAAGTTCTTGAACCAAGATTAACCTCTAGCAAAGTGATAGAAAGACCAAGGTGTGGAGAAAGGAAGGATGTGCTCATGATCCAAAACATACAAGCTCATCGATCATGTTCGGTGGAGGTACTGTCATAGATTGGGCTTGCATGGCTGCTTCTGGAACAAGCTTACTACTCTTTACTGATGATGTACGTCATGATAGTGGCAGCAGAATTAATTCAGAAGTCTACAGAAACATTCTGTCTACCAATTTACAGAGAAATGCTTCCAATCTAATTGGGAGGAAATTCATCATAGAGCAAGACAATGACCCAAAACACACTGCCAACACAACAAAGCACTTTAATCAGGGAAAAAAATTGGAAGGTTTTAGACTGACCAAGTCAATCACCAGACCTTAAACCAATTGAGCATGCATTTCACCTCCTGAAGAAGAGACTGAAGGGAGAAAAGCAAAGGATATGCAACCAAATATTAAGTGTTATTTAATTTAATTTACTTTTAGACTATCTTTTCCTACTTCTGATCACCTAAAATTGGGTGGTCTGCCACCAAAGGTGCCAAGTTGTTTAACGCATCTAGATGTCAATATCATGAAATGAAAGCTGAAATTCCAATCTATCATCTCATATGTCTTCAGGATATAGCAAAAACATAAGAATTGGCACTGCCATTCCAATACTTTCAGAAGGGACTGTATATGAATTATAATGATTTTTATCACAATATGTGAAATTAACTGGCTGGTCATCCCTAGATAGTAAAGTAAAAGTTTGCATTTATTACTAGTTGTATGTAGTTGAAATTGCGTGTCCCTAAACAGATCTATGCATTCCAAGAATTGTTTTTATTGTTATCTTATTACCAATTTAATGTTTTACACTTGTTATATTTTACTACTTCACTGATCACAGTATATTAATTAAAAAAAAAATCTCTTTGACATGGAGGCGCAGCAGGTAATGCTGCTGTCTGACAGCATTAGGGTCCCCATTTCGATCCTAACCTCTGGCTTATTGTCTGTGTTGATTTTCACATGCACTCTCCATTCTCTCTGTGCAAGTTTTTTTTTTTTTTTTTTTTTTTCGGTTTCCTGCCACCTCTTAAACCATGGTGATTGGTGGAATGGTTACACTAAATTGCCCCTAAGTGTGAATGAATGTGTGGATGCATCTCTGCATAGTGCTCTGTGATGGACTAGCCCCTCCTCACACCCAGTGTTCCTGCGATAGGCTCCGGATTTCACTGTGACACGTAAATTTTGAATGAATTTGTATTTCTGTCTCAGTAATGTTACAGGCTTTCTATTACCTTTAAACCTAAAAATGTCAAAGCACATCTTGACAAATTAAAGGGATATTCTATTGAATACTTGTCAGAGAAATTATCTGCTTTGAAATTTAGCATGTATTAATGCTTTTACACAAGCCCAAGCTTTAAAATTAAGTCTCATAATTGCTGTTCTCTGTAGTGATTGGGAGCAACACTAATTTCATAGTAATTAACCATTATAACAAAGATTCGTTCCCCAGTGTACTTCAGCAGCTAACCTTCCTGGCAGAACTCGCCGCCTGTGCCCAGGGGACACTGACAACTGTAGCCTTCAGGAAGCGGAACACATGTAGAACCACGGGCACACGAGGGAGGCGGGACATGTTCCAAATCACAGAAGGACACCCTCTCAGAGCAGAGAGCACCTTTCCATCCAGATCTGCACTGGCAGCTGAAGTGTCAGAAGAATAAATTAAAAAAGGGTTTGAAATGCAAAGTAAGCAAAGACAAAGATTTCAAATTTTCAACTTATTTAATAGTAACATAATGTGTAAAAAACCTCTAAAAGTAGAGTCAATAGAATCAGACATGCTCTCAATCAAAAAAAATAATCAGAAGAAATGCTGTACTGTGCAAAATACTTGTGAAAAAAAATTTAAGAAGGAAATTTTGTAGAGTTGAAATGAACAATCCAGTCTTATCTAATCATCAATCATCAACTCTTTTATGTTTTTAGAAGGAAATCAGTTGCAAGGTTGTTTTTAACATCTTGGAGAAACTGCCAGATTGTTAATTTAAAAATGATGATGATGATGATGATGATGATGATTATTATTATTATTATTTATTATTACAGACTTTGGCAGCTTCTTCTCCCAGACAGCCTCAATTATATTGAGATCAGGGCACTGTGGAGGCCATACCATCTGTTGCAGAACTACTTGTTCTTTAGAATAGCTGGAAAATGAATGTTTGGAAATCTTTTCTAATAAAAAATATAACAAAGTGTATATTAAAAAGATGTAGTGTGGCTAACTTTTTTACCCAACATTCAGTCCATTTTGTCTTGAATAATGGCAAATCACTAACATAAGAGCCAAATGCATAGCCATATGATTTGCATTTTGGTGTAAGTCAAGTCTTACTACACAGAGGATCCAGAGTCGATACAGATGCCACCGTTGTGACAAGAAAGCAGACTACATGGAGAGACGCCACACTGACCCACACTGCGGGCAGATATAGGCCGAGTTTCCGGCCTGTCCAGTGTGTGGAACTTCCCATTACGTCTGGTCCGGAATTGCACATTAAAAATGCAACCTTTCCATACAAAACACATTATGCATTAGTATATTTTATTTTTCTATCTTTACACAAGTATGGAAAAAAGACAAGATACATTTCTATTAAATATATTCATGTAATTTTTTTTCACCCAGTGAAACAAACCTAAAGTTTTACACACTATATTTATTCAGTTATCACCAGCTATGCCTACCCCAGTTAAAGGCATCTACTTAAGGAAAAAACTGACATGAACTTGTGAAATGAATGTGTGATTCATATATATGAGACATTCATGTGAGTCATTTCTATCTTGTATATTAACAGATCATAATTGCTCCATTTCATGCATCCTTTAATTGTTCTTAAAATGTGCACATTGGCCTACAGTTACCTAAAAGAATCCCAGCCTGAGGACATACTGTGATCATTAAAGTAGCAATTTGAAGATTCAGCAAATTCAGCATTCTGGGTCACCAGCTGTTGAACACCACAAATCTAGCTGATCAGCTTTTATTCACAGTGCACCTTATGTTGAGTTAAGCTCTAATGCTGGCATACAGAGACCCTCCCCTACTGAGAGATATTAAAGAACCCAAACTACCTTCAGTAAGGAACAAAACAGCATTTATGTTAAGTGTAGGTCTGTGACTGTGCCTCATTTTAGGATACAAAAAGAAAATTTGTGTAAAAATATACTGTGGCCTTCCACATGCTCAAGTCTCTCATCCTCATACTTATACAGAGCAGAAGAGCAGAACCAAGTATTATTTGTCATCACTGAAACTAAAACTAATTACAGTTAAAAATCCAAGCTATTTGCTTGTTTGTTTGTTGTGAAGTATATGCACATAACAGCTATCATCAGGTCGATGAGGAAAATTAGAAAAAAAAAGAATCATCAGTATTTTCATGACAATTTTCAGTACATGGCAGTATTCAAACTTGTACTATGTAGGTGCTTAATGATATCTAGAGTAGCCTGTTCAGTTTATTAAAATTCCCTGTGTGAAAATTCTATTTCACCCCTAACTACCAGGGGCAATGTGAAACACCTCAATGCCACCTTGTTCATGTGGACACACATACTGAGATATTCCAACAAGGTCACATTGTGGTGTATGACACAGTAGTTGAGATAAATACTGCTATCACCAGTTTTACCTTGTTAGCTTCACTACTTTGTATATTGTATACTTGCTGTTTTTGTATGGAGACTTTTATGAAAAGAATGTTTTTCTTCATTCTGTGTGCACTCCAGTAAAGAAAATGTGCCAGAGGTTTAAAGGATAAGCTGACCAAGTATTCATCAAGTGTAATTCATAATTCTATCCATAGAAAATTTGATCCTTGAGATGTCTCCGATTAAGATGGTGTCTCCTCCGATCTTTCTGAGGACATAGTAGGGGTGACATGATTAATTCATGTCATATACTGTATATGTATTTAATATTGGCCTCAAATTGCATTCTATAGTTTTTCTGAATGTATTTACAATGACCAAGAATTTCAGGGTGACCTATTGTAGTTACAACAAACTGTCAGACAACCGTACTGGACTTAAAACTCAAGCTGATATCACACAAAAAAACAAAAACAAAAACAGAAAATCAACAGAAACTTGAGACATGCCTCATTTTTGGCAACTCCATCCCGCATATGCAACTCATGTACAAATGTTCAAAGGTTCACAAATATTTAACTATAACTCTATAAATAACATGTAACTATAAATCTATAGTATCTCTGTGATTTACATATATATGCGTGAATAAATAAACCCAAAATGCACACCAAATTCACTTTTCCCAAGGTCTATTTTATGTACAATTTAGTCTCTAAAATGTTGCTGGACATTAGGCATCCTTCTGATAGTTAAAACTATTGTGGTGGGAGCCAGAATCAACTGTTAGTCAGACATGTGCCTGTGAGCAGCACCTACAGCTAGAGACTGCTGAATTAATAATCCCTGTGCTCGAGAAATTCACAAAATGCTGCTTTCATCCATGAATATTCATTACCATGAACTTGTGTGTCTGTAGCAAAACAGCAAATATTCGCACTTGGCAAGAGGCAGATGAGTGATTGTTTTTGTGTTGGCCAGGAAAGTTTGAGAGAGGATGAAGAGAGAACAAGACCTGTATGCACATAAACGCTGTCCTCTACTGAAAGATCCACTGCATCAGCATGCAGCAGTGAAATCATTACAAATGAGCTTTTAATACTTCATTTCATCAATCTATTAATAGATGTCTGTGCGTCAGACCTTAGACTAGTAATTATATGTGCTGATTCCTTCCATGTAACAGACACACACTTCACACACAATTCCCTGAAGATATTGATGGCAGTTTATTAGTGTTGCATTGTGTTTGCTGACATTTCCTTGGGGACCGTAGCTCACTGATAACTGCCCATGGAGTGCATTAGCTGCAAATTTACCTCTAGCTATCACAGTTAGAGACCGGTTAAGACAGAGGGACTTATATGAGTGGATTGCCTGGAGAAGGCAGTTGACTTTTTGAGATTTGTTATCTGTAATGTGCCTGCATGCACAGGAAATATATTAAGCTGCCAAGTTAGCTAGCAGATCTAAAGAGGTGACAAGCATTTTATTGAAATGCAGGCACCCGGTGAATCAGTCATTTTAATATGATGACTCACACTTTGTACTTTGCTGCAGTGTTTCACACTAAATAATGAATGACTGCTATAAGGGAGACTGCTTCAGAAAAAAACCTTCAAAGATGTAACCATGCATTTATCATTTCTAAGCAACAAATCTAACCTAATCGTTTAAACCTCATTTTTTAGTCCTCATAAATGTGCCCACTGCTCACTTTATTAGGAACACCTGTACACTTGCTCATTCATGCAATTATCCAATCAGCCAATCAGTTGGCAGCAGCACAATGCATAAAATTATGACACTACAGGTCAAGAGCTTTAGTCCAGACCAGGTGACATTTTTTCCATTTTCATTTGCCCAGTTTCGCAGAGCCTGTGCCGCCTATTCTTGGCTAACAGGCATGGAACCTGATAAAATCTGCCTCGAAGTTTTATGTGTTTTGTGTGTTCTGAGATGCTTTTCTGCTTACCAGAATGGTAAAGAGTACTTATTTGAGTTACTATAGCCTTCTTGTCAGCTCAAACCGGTCTGGGCAATTATCCTCTGACCTCTCTTATTAACAAGGCATTTCAGCCTGCAGAACTGACCCTCCCTGAATGTTCTGGATGTTTTTTTTCTGCACCATTAACTGTAAACTCTAGAGACTGTTATTTGTGAAAATCCCAGGTGAAAATCCCAGCAACTGCTGCAATAGTTAAACTAGCCGGTCAGGCACCAACAACCATCAAAGTCTGAGATCACATTTTCCCCATTCTGATGTTTAATGTAAACATTAACTGAAGCACTTGAACTGTATCTGCATGATTTTATGCATTGAGCTGCTGACACATGATTAGCTGAATGAATAATTTCATGGATAAGCAGGTATACAGATGTTCCTATTGAAGTGGCCAGTGAGTGTATGTTAATTTTACCTTCTAAGACCAACCACAGTACAACACAACTGATATTCAGCCTGCTTTGCAGTCATAACCAATATATTAAAGTATTTCTACTCATCAGCCCTCCTCTTAAAACCTTATTTCACGTCAATCATCTTTTAAACCGTGGAAAAGAAGAGGTAAATCCCTTTGGGAATTTACATAGGGCTCTATTCCATTTGGTCAATTAAGGAGCCTAACTGGAATGCAAAACCGCTTGGTTGATATTCAGTAACAAAATTCCTATGCAGATTTTTGCAAATTGAATTCGCCCCCTGAGCTGCATGATGAAACTGAAATGAGGTTCATTACAAGCCTGTAACATTCAGTAGTATAAAATGTCTTTAAGAGTTACTCTATGCTGTACATACTCACATTCAATAAACAAAGAGACACTGGAACATCAATTAGTTTAATTAAATAGAAGTTGTATAGCCAATTATCTTACCTTGAAAGCTATTATTGAATCTGGCACCTAAAGGCAGCATCTCAGGCATGTGTTCACTATAGCCACCCACGTAGAGCGGACTAAAGGTGGTCAAAGCTGCCAGATTACCGGGACTCGACCCCGTCTTGTTCCTTTGCCCATCAACCTGAGTACACACCGATAAAAGGTTATCTGACACCGAAATGTATGTTTTACTGTTGGGTCAATAGCATTCTCTCAAACTGTTATGTTCAATACATAATGGATGTGCCATTGACCCAGGTCATTTCTTTGATTTTTTTAGAATACAACTGTAGAATTCTGGCTAAGATACAAATGGTCGGCCGCTGTGGTTAAGATGTTGGGCTACTGATCAGAAGGTCATGAGTTCAAGCTGCCACTGCTGGGCCCTTGAACAAGGCGCTTAACCCTCAAATGCTCAGTTGTATACATGAGATAAACATGAGTCGCTCTGGATAAGGGCGTCTGCCAAATGCCATAAATGTAAATATCACTAGCACTAACATTTGGGCTACGGTGAGTCATACATAATGTCTTCAAACATGTAAAATGTAATGCTTAATCTAAATGAGCTTACCTAACATTTCAGATCTACTTACAAAGAGCATGTAAAGGAATGAGAATATGTTTTATGCCAATCGTAATACCAGAGTTCCTGCCACTATAAAATAGATGGTGTATCACTAATTATGAGAAAATAAAATCACAAATATTTTGCACTTACTGGAGTCCATGTATAATATGGCTTGAAAAGGTTACACTGTTTCAGTGCAACAATAAGTCACCATAGTTCAATGTATTTTCGTGGAACAGTGATGTAGTGTGCATAGACATGTACATTGCTTATAACTGAATTGAAAATGTAAAAGCACCTTAATCCATCCATTCCTAAGATATCGTCCAAAGTGCACAGCGTGTATTTTGATCCTCCAGTTTAGGGGGTCACTAACGATGGTAGCCACCCCTGAACCAAGGTTGAACCTATGGATGATGCGTCTGTTTCTCACCCCCAAGGCAAAGAAGTCATCTCCAGTGATACCTTTTGGACAGATATAGAGTCACATCTTTAAGTTTTGTGCAGAACTCATGCAGCAAAAATGCCAATTTATCATGCCAATTATCAGATGAATGGCTGCTGTCTTATCTTCTCCCTCCCTCCCTCCCTCCCCCTCTCTCCTTTCTGATTTCTGTTCTCCACTGTACCATGCCATTCCCCTGACAATTGCTTCATTATTCATACAGCTGTCTTATTCTGCTTTTCCCCTGATGCATCACCCTAAACTATAATACCGAGAAAGCGGTGCCAATGTACGGAAGATTCACGACCCCCTCGCATTCCTCTTCGCCTGTCTGAAATTTGATTAAATGGCCCGCCAGTGGTGACATGTCACTCAGCAGCCGGTGTGGCTGACCTCAGGAAAAATTGGGAACAGCGTGACACTTGCTTGAGGGGACCTACGTCATCTCTCCGAAACCAAACTGGTCTAATTAGAGAACAATGGAGAAGAGTTTATATCAGTGTTACTCACTGAGTAGACTTGAATGGATCGTATTAGCTTTGAGGAAGAATGAATCTTAATATAAAACTTGTTTGAAAAAAAAGGAAAGAAATCTCCTCTAATGCCAGCATCTACACTTCATAATGCATATGCAATTCCCACATGCATTACGTACATGACAGAAATAATTTCTAAACATGTGCAGATATTAATTTCCCATGTGTGTTCTTGTATGTACTACAACCTCTCTCACCTTGTCCTTTCTGTCCAGAGAAGAGAATAAGGTTATTCTTCATGGCGGTGCTGTTATTGGAAAATGTCAGTTTCAGCCGGAACTCATAGAAGTAGCTCATGCTGGAAATAGGTGGGTATGCCATGTAGGACGCGTATCCAAACTCATCAAGACCACTAAATCTGGGTCGAGTAATTCTGATGGCTGTAGAGAGAGTAAAAACAAATGAAACCTTTATTAGTGATAAACTCTAGTTTATTAGTAGTCAATCTAAAAATCTATCTAGTTCTCTAGGATACTATCAAAGTCATGTAAATGACACTTGAATTAGAGCTTCACATAGTGCAGCCTCTGGAAGAGCCACCAGATGATGCTCTTGATCCACACACTGAATTTTTAACCATACACTTGGGTTTTTATCCAACATCACAGTGGAATGGCTGTTAGTTAAAGATTGTTATGCTTTTCTCCTTGCATTTATGTTTTTCTCTTTTACAGTTGGCATGTGTTTGGTCACAAGCAGATGCTTCACAACCTTTTTATGAAAGGTGGAGAAACACGAAAAAATGTAGTATAATCCGTCAAAAATTGCTCAAAAAAAAATAATTATCCATTTCATATCCTAAATAAGCTGTCAATTGTGATTTCTTCAGGTTTTGTGTCTTTAGGTTATCTGCATTTGCCTGCAATCCTCCCATCAGCGAGTGTTTTCTTTCCATCCCATCCCCCTCCCCTAATGCCTTGCACGCATGAGACTCTGCCTAAACAGTGACTGCATGCAGGTATTCTGTTTTCCTTTCTGAATTATTTATTCTTTTGGAAATTGCACAGATAGAAGCTCATTGCTTTATATTTGCACAGCATCTAATGATTGCCCAGGACACTATCAAGAGGAGGAGTGGATGAGGTGCTGCCTTTAAAAAAAAAAAAAACAAAACCTTGGTGTGTGTGTGTGCTGTGTGCTGCTCCCCCCGCTGGCTCACACACATCTGCTCATTTGTGCTTTCTTCTGCTCAAACAAGTCCTTAATGAGCCCATGTGTTAAATGACTCCAGGTGAAACTCAAGTCCTGTGCCAGCTTCAAAATGGACAAAAATGTGCTGAAGGACATTCGAGATTTGACATTCGTAAAGCCGAATAAGAAAAATGATTGATTAAAACACACACTTCCTATAAGAAGCTCACTAACCATCCACAAAACTACAGATCTGCTGTATATATAAAAAGATGTCAAGAAAAATATCAAAACTGTCATGGTGTGGCAGAGTGGTCTCCCATTCAGAAACTAAAAGAAAGCTGGCCTTCACAGGGAAATCTCTCAAGAATTGAACAAGAACAGTGTCATAATTATGGTGTGATTTATAGCAAATTAAGCATTAGGGAAAAGCTCTGGCTGGTTCATACATTATAAACAATTAGCATCAGTTCTTTTACATATCATACTGATGGAGGAATCTCAGCACATATAGTAACAAGGCTGTAGGACTGAGCAGTTGCTACAGAGGCAACCGGAGTTATATAAGATAGACACATTTCCGTTCATGCTTGTGCACGAATGAGTCACCCTGCACAGCATACAGAGTACAGTATTTCATGTGTTGAAGCAATGGGATTTTGTGACTTTCAAACATTCCTATCGAAACGATTTCTAGCCAAACTAAACACACTATGTTTTGGGAGAATAATCCTTTATCTTCTGTCAGGGTAGCAGATAAAACCTGCAGTAGTACAAGGTGGTGGAAAGAGTACAAAACACACTGAATTGAGTTAAATTAGTCATCAAAAAAAGTGAGCTATGCTGATGTGAACACCACCTCAATTATCAGTATATACGGAAAGGTATAGTTAACTGGCTAAGTAACTTAGCCAAATGCTGTTCAGGTTAGCTTCTGGTGTTTCATACATGTTTATAGCAACATATTACCCATTATCTTACCCATTACCCATTATCCTGAGCATTACTTATAAGCTGTAGAAGCACTTGACATCAGTGTGACATCTTAAGTATAATACAGATATTTCATAATTTAAAACTTCAAAAAAAAAAAATCTGTGAAATGCCAAACTCTCCATGGGTTTTTGTAATCACATCACATGTAATCATCACCACATGGTTTCTTTTGAAATTTTCATTTAAAACTGAAGATATTGGATAAATTGGGCTAGGGTTGCTCCTGTCTCCACTGTCTCCGACATTGCTGCTGCTGACTAAGTGTAGCATTTCAGCAGACAACTACTTTAAGTTTGATTGAGTCTAGAATTGAATTTATTTCTGTTTCCACATACTGTCTTTGAATTGACATACATTCTTCCAGAGTTAAATGCATTTCACAGCTGTTCTGTAACAGTTCTCAGAAATAAATTTTAGTTAAAAAATGATATTTTATTTCAAAAATTTTATTTCAAGAATTGTAACAAGAGGGCATGTTTGTAGTTTGTTACTTTCTACCCCTTGTAGTATGTCTGGCCTGAACAGATTTTTCTTGGACTGTCTCACATCACTAATTTAATATAATATACAAACCATGTAAAGGAGCCTTGGCTAGACTGCATACAGTTCATTTTTCCTTAAGTAAGGGTTTTTATTATGTATGCAAAAAAAATGCACAGAAAAATAAACCAAATCCTGCAGCTCTACAGCAGCAGTGCATATGATCACCCCACACTACACTGCCACAGGCACAGTTATGCTTCTCTTCATAAGGATGCTGGTAACAAGTGAAAGTGACTGGGCCGATGAGGAAGTAAGAACCTATTAAAATTCTGCTCATGCTCTGCAAGCGACACACCGCCAGTTTATTCCAGCTCCCTGCAAAAAAAAAAAAAAAAGGTGGTCTCTTTGCCAGTTCTACCACATTTGTCCTGCTTCCAGAAAGAATCCATACAGGCTATTTTTTTAACATACCAGCAGAGTGTCTCTTCAGTGTGGGAAAATGTACCGCAGCCTACGCAGTGTTTAAACAAAGCAGATGTGCATTTTCTTAGGACATCTTTCTCTACATGATTACCTCATGAGCCAGGCAGAATCATCAGCTATACTTAGCTCTGTTTTATTTAAAACTCATCATTAAATCTTCTGAGATATCTTTTTACATTTGAGAAATGCCTGACACCTTATCTATTAACATTTTGGATGGCAAAAAATAAGGCCATTATGATTATGATTGGACTGCTTTTTTCAGATTGACCTAAGGACAACCTGGACAGATGTCGCATGATTGCAGATCGCTTCCAGCCAGCAAAGCTTTGGGCAAATGGAACTGCTTTTGGCACATGTTGTTGGATTAACTGACTTTTTAATTTGAAAGGGAGGTTTTCTGCTAGTGAGTCTCTGGGTTTTGGGATTTTGTTTAACCTACAAACATGACTTATCCTGGCCAGCAAGCTGTAGACCTTTAAACTGGGTGGACAAGAATATTAAAAGGTCACATGGACCGAGGCGATATGAGCACAGGAGATATGCAATATAGGCAATAATGATAGCTGCAAAGATGACCTCAATAGATAGACATCATAATTTTAACAAATAGCGCTCTCCCTTGCTGCTCTGTCTTACTCCAGCCAACTATTTTTAGTGCAGCTCAATCAATGACTGCATTGTATTAATAATTTGCTTAAATAATCATACTGGAATCACAGAGACATATAATCAAATTCCAGATATAAACATGGAAAAGGCAGAATTTGGAGATTTGGGAGAGATCATTACAAAATGTCATATCATTTTATATGTGAGTGTTTTGTTCTTATACCACCCATATTCACATATTCACATTTATTCTTTAAGCAAACTGAAATTCTATCATGTATTTATTTATACTAGGGTCAAATCAATGTATTGATTGACAGATAAAACTGGCTGGTATATATGTTCCACAGATGTATTGACATTATTGGTAATCATGGCAATAAAGTGCTGACATTTAAAATGCTATTTAATATCCTATCAAAATAAACATATTTATGATTGCTACATGTTTTTATAACAGAGCATTGGTGAATCCTCAAGTGGAATTGGTTTATATATGTTTTAATTCTCTCTAACTGCATGGCTTTGACAGTAATTAAAATTATGGTTTATATAAATGCACTTTTTCTAATATGTTATTATCTCTATAGTAACAGCTCATTCACAGGGACTTGTATCACAGACGTCCCACATAATATAATAACAAACAGCTTAAAAATTGTGCCGTTACAAACTTGAACAAAGAAAAATGCCAACTTTATAATTTGGTGAAGCTTTCTGTAATGAGTAACTATAAATAGTTCAAAAGCATGATGTTACATTCATTAATCTCAATTTTTTTTATTTGGCAAATGCCTGTTGTATAAGAGGAATAAAACACTTTGGGACATGCTTTTATAGAAAAAATAATCTCTTTGGAGGCTGCATCACACCTTACTTAACCCAACACAAAAAACTTTGTTAATTCCCAGAAAGTGAATTTTGTTTTGTATGTGAACACAGTTCATGCAAAAAGAGCAATTTTACTGTCTTTGATTCCTTGTCAAGGATGGAAGTGACATTGAGGGAATTCAAACTTGTGATCTTTTAACAATAGAACGAAGATAGTTATGCTTCCAGACAATGGCCTATAAACCTTTTCTTTGGCCAAGCTCACTCGCTTATCCCCAAAGTCTTTGTTATCTTAGCTTACTCAGTTAGCACTATGGTCTTATTTCATACTGTAAAATGTGGCCAAGATAAAAGAGCAAGAAAGAGAGAGAGGGGAAAAGTGAAAATAGGAAAAAATAAAATGGAATCTAAACTAATGTACAACATATTTCACAGCATTTTATATCTGAAATTAATAATGAAACTGCATGATTGCCACCATTATCTTGCCTTTTAATTAAATTGCATAAAATATGGGTTTTTATTTTACTCAGCTGTTGGATTAATTTGTTATAGCAACTGCTTCTTGGCCAATTAAATAGCACTGGATAGCAGAAACACCAGATACATCTATTAAAATACCAAAAACTATTAAAAGCAGGTATCTTAATCTTCTGGACTGTCTCAGGTTGTATCTCTGTAAACCAATAATAAGTATGTGCAAAATAAAGGAAGCTTGAGGACCAATGAGAGCTATAGCAGCCTCTGCTACTGATCGATGTAGACTGTGATGTTAACTGATGGTACCGGGCTTTAAATTGAAATGTCACCCACATTCCATGTAACACAAGAAGATTACTGTGCTCCAGCTGGCATAGGCATTACGCTGTCTAATGGAGAGAGGTGTTTGGCATGGTGGCTAGGTGAGCTGTGCCAAAGCGTCTTTTAAATCTTGCTACCCAATTAAGTTATAGCAAAATAAGAGCTTTTACATCTTAGAGGAGAGATCTAATAGATGGAGAGAGCCTGTACAACATTGTCCTATTAATGTGTATAGTATTATGTGCTCTTATGTCTATGCTTATTTTAGGAAGAATTCAGCCATTGTGAACTAGAAGTTTAAATATGGACATAGATGTACCCTCTACAAAAAATATTGCCAGATATATGAAGAGTTCCATTTAAAAAAATCTATCATAAGTTTACTAATGGTGAACATAATCTGTATAACAGCAAATACATTTTGTAATTGCTAGCTTGATTGGTGAAAGAACAAAAAGGGAATTGTGAAAATATGAGGTAACTGTACAAGACAATCAGTGTAACTGATGATAGCAAATTTACACTGGCTGGTAACTGTGGGTAGATTTACAAGATGCAAATTCATATTGAATAAGAATTTCTCATCTAGTCTGGTTTAATTTGCTCACTCTATTCTGATTAAAAAAAAAAAAAAAAATATATATATATATATATATATATATATATATATATATATATATATATATAGATTTGTGGGGTG
>CM074972.1:7568593-7588091 GCA_037577455.1 Pangasius macronema
AAAAAAAAAAAAAAAAATATATATATATATATATATATATATATATATATATATATATATATATATATATATATATTGGAAGGGTGGCACAGTGGTGCAGAAGACAGTGCTGTTCACAGAAACAATTTCCTCAGTTTGATCCTGAGCTCAGATTGCTGTCTGTGTGGCATTTCTGTGCATGCTCTCCTTATGCAAGTCCTTACAGGGTTCATCCAGGTTCTCCATTTTCCTTCTACCTTCCAAAAACATGGCAGTAGGTAGACTGGTAGGCAGTGTGAGAATTTGTGCATATATAGTACCCTGCAATGTTCTGGCTTCCCTCTCCAGGCCCAGGCCCAGTGTTCCTGGGATGGACTCTGGATCCACCACAACTCTGACCAGGATAAAGCAGTTACTTAAATGACTGAAATCTCACTGTGGTTTTGGAAAATGGGGATGCCAGCAAGTGTAGTCCTTATTGTTACACATTTGTTTGCCTCAGATACCCTTGAAATTTATTAACAAGAAGGAATCTATTGGAAAAAAAAAACAACATTTTAGACATTTGACCTTGTTTGGATCAATTCAGTTCATCTGCTGATTACAATGCTGGTTAATTCCATATAACTCCTACAAATATTTAACCACTCGACATCGAGAATTGAGATGTTGAGAATCTTGGATGGATGAATGCATGAATAAATGGACACATGGCCTGATGGTAAAAACCTAATTTTGACTTCCTTAACATGAATGTGTATGTTTGGCTCAATTCTAAAATCTAGTTCAAATGCTGGTTACAAAGATAACAACTCAAAAACATAATTCCTCCTCTAGTGGCAAAGGGATAAAAACTGGGGTTAGCTTTAGATCCAAACACTACCTACCCTTGTCACATAAGAGGCCTTGCCTTCCATGTGGGCACAGACACACTACCTCCAAAGGGCTCTTGGGAACGCAGGTGGCACCGTGGGCACATGGGTTGCGTTCACAGGCAGTGAACTGACACAGCCTGCCTGAGTAGAGCGGGGGACACATGCAGAACCAGGTCTCTGCATCACTGCACACACAGAGACCAAAAAAAGAAGGAAACGGAAAGAGATCATTAGGACCCAAACGAAATGTTCTCTTGCTGCATCATTAATTCAGCTCAGTGTAGCTTGTGTAGAAAATACAGAAAAGTAGGAGGGAGGGCAATAGATAGAAGGAGGACAGACAGAGAGAAAACGCATGAAGAGGCAGGGAGAATACAAAACCACCACAATATGCAACGTCATGGTTCTGCTTGGCAATCAATAGAAAAGACTGATGTGTACTTCGATAATCCCGTCAGCTCTCATTGAATTTGCTACCATACATCTGGCCAGAGATTTAGGCTGCTAGATTGATTGTGCAGTGTAAGACAAATTAAATAGAACAGATTTAAAATAACCAGCACAGCCCTAGAGAAGGAGGCTCATCTTAGATACAACACAAAATGTTGTATGGGTTTGATCTAGATCTCGTTCACTGTTACTGAGTGACTGGAAAACTAACAGTGGTCTGATTTCACTCCTAGGCTCAGCCTGGCTCTTTTAATATTCCTGTGCTTCATATCAGGGCAAGAAGTGGAAGATAGGCCAACAAGATAAGTAATATTCTGACTTGGAGTCCAAGATACTACTCCAAGGTGATAACTGATACAGGAAGCATTTGAGCATTTTTAAATCTATAAATGAATAATGTGCTTTGAGCTGCACAGTACCAGGGTACATTTTACCACTCCAGAGCTGAATACAAGAAATAAAATATTTATATTCTCTCACTGGTTTTCAAATCCAAGCTTTAACATGAAGCCAAAAAAAGAGTAAGAATAAAAACCATTAGAATGTCTGGGTTAGATGCTGTATTAATGGTGTGGATAACAAGCTGAATAATGAGGCACCTGCTCAACTGTAAAACCATTTAACCTCTCGACCTGGTCTGAAGTTTGTCCAGGAAAACATTCAGCAAAACTGATTTGCATCTATGTTACCATGGCACATGAAAACATCATTCACACACACTGATTTACAGTGATCCTGCAGATCCCAGCATCCGAGGCAGTCGATAATTTTCCCTCACTGTCAGTAACCCATTGGGTGACCTGGTTCATGACAGTTTCTACACAGGAGCTCTTTAGGATATTCCCAGGGAAGGTCTGTGCACAGTTTGTCACTGCCGTGTGGAACAGCAGGGGGTAACGCCACAGCAGACTGTGAGATTAGTGCCCTGCATTATGGGCAACATGCAAACACATCTGTCACTCTGAGTGATTGCCCTACAGCACACTCCTAGCTCAAACTGATGCAGATAGAAGGGGAGAAATTCTCAGGTGTCTGCTGCTAAATGCCTACTGAACAAAGGCAAATGTTTTCATGGAAGATGAAGAGCGAAATAAAATATTCTGGGTTTTTGGTACATTTGTTTACATTATCTGCATTGAATGATATGTTAAAATCTGAAACTAATGGAATTATGTAGGTAGAAAATATCAGATTTAAGAATAGCTCAAGGGCCAGTATTGCTGCACACTGGGTAATTTTTGAATTTTGTAAATGAAAGTGTTCAATGTACTATGAAATCATGGTCTAATTATATGTTGGATTTGAGTAGAATACATGCCAGCCTGTATATTCCATATATAAGACAGTCCATTTTGAATTTTTGTGCTTGTTATAATAATCTCCACTCTTCTAGGAAGGCTTTCCACTAGACTTTGGAATATAGCTGTGAGGATTCACCTTTTTAGACACAAGAGTATTAGTAAAGTCAGACACTGATGTCAGGCAAGGAGGCCTGGGATGCAGTCAGTGTTCCAGTTCAGGGCTCTGTGCAAGACACTAAAGTTCTTCCACTCCAACCTTGGCAAACCATATCTTTATGGACCTTGCTTTGTGCATAATTGTCATGTTAGAACATGTCTTGGCTTCTTACAGTCCCCTCTAGTAGGGTAATTCTTTTGTTTTTGCTATATACTGAAGACATTTGGGTCTGTTAAACAACTTGGAACATGGCACCTCTTGTTTGAACCCACCCATTTTTCACGTGATCAAAAATATTGGAACATGTGACTGACAGCTGTTTCTTGTTGTCCAGGTGTATCCAGTTAGATTGATTATTTAAACAATTAATAGCTCTGAATGTCTACTCTTGACTTGAGCCCTGGGTTCTCTGAAGACTGCATTAGTTGGCAAAAAGGATAAAACAACCTGAAGACCAGAGAGCTATCTATGGGAGAAAAGCAAACCATTTTGAAGCTGAGAAAGAGGGAAAATCGATCAGAGACATTGCACAAACATTAGGCATATAGCCAATAAAACAATCTGGAATGTTCTGAAAAAGAGAGAAACCACTGGTATAGTAATAACCAGACATGGAACAGGTCGGCCAACAACAGCAGTTGTTGACAGAAACATTGTGAACTGTGAAAAAACCCAAAACAACAGTCAGTGACATCACCAACAACCTCTACAGCGCAGGGGTGAAGATATCACAATCCACCCTTCGAAGAAGACTTCGAGAGCTGAAATATAGAAGCCATACCACAGAATGCACTAAGAATTGGAAGGCCAGATTGGAATTTGCAAAGAAATGCAGAGATGAGCCACAAATGTTCTGGAACTAAGATTAACCTCTACCAAAGTGTGGAGAAAGAAAGGATCTGTTCATACTACAAAAAAATGAGCCCAGTGGTCAAGAATGTTGGAGGTGGTGTCATGGCTTGGGCTTGCATGGCTGCTTCTGGGACAAGCTCACAAATCTTTATTGATGATGGTAGCAGCAGCATTTACAGAGAAATACATCCATTTTATTCAGGAGGAACTGTATCATGCAGCAAGACTGGAAAAGCATCACAAAAAAGGTGTCCACATACTTTTGGCTACATAGTGTATGACCACCTGTTCATCCTACAATAGTACAGTACACTTACATTTATCTCAGTTGGCTGATGCTTTTTCTCAAAGTGACTTACAAATCAAACATGATACAACTGTGAAGTTGAGGGTTAGGGATCTTGCTCAGTGGCCCAGAAGGGGCAGCTTGGGATTTGAAATTATAACCTTCCGATCAATAGCCAAGTAGCTTAACGCCTCAACCACTGAGCTGCCATTTATAAGTAGTGCTGTAACTGCAATCTGTAGCAGGGGTTGCAGAGCAGTTAATGTGGAAAGGAAAACAGATAAATGTTACGCTGTGCCTGCCAGAGGAAAAGCAAATGTTTCTTTGCATAACCATGCAAAGAATCCAGACATTAGATATGTGTGGCTGAAGTTTGAGTACAATAGTTTGTTATACATTTCATACCAGACGATAAAATGCATCATGCTGTGCAGAATTAGCCAAAACATTTCTGCTGAAGGATCGGTGGCCTAGACAATATTAGGCAGGATTCAGTTCCGACTAATGGACCCTACATCAAGCTACAGGTGCATTTATCTGTTAATGACTACGATTATCAATACTGATTAGCAGACAACTTTTTCTTGGTTATGGATGCACAGTTGCTAATGTATTCCACTTTGCAAATGTATCCACAGTCATCACATCAATAATAGTACTATTTATATTTGCCTATTTTTCCTCTATTAGTACTATATATACAGTTTGGGGGATTTCACAGATCTTGCAGTGGATGACTGTGTATCATTTAGGGATGTAAATTAATGTAAATTCCCTTCTGGTCCAAACGTTTCTAGTTCTCTACCAAGCTAACAGTATCTTGCTAGTGGATACATAACTCACATACAGTTCAGATTAGCTACAATGTAATTTTGTCAGCACTGTTAGCTACTCTAAGTACATTAGCCTGCAAGCTCTTACTTTTGATAAGAGCTTGATGGATGCTACATCTGGTGTAGAGGCTTTTATAGAGATCATAACCACCTCATCCAATACCCAGAGATTTCCTACAAAAAGGAAGCTTTTGTTCAACTACAGCTGGTGCCACTTTTTTGTGGTAATAAACAACCAATTTAAGTGATTAGCCACTCCTCTGTTCACTCCACCATACAGAATCTAACACGGCCATATCTCTGTTCACTTCAACCAAGTAGTTCTTTAAATGTTGCCTTAATTCAGTTATGTTATGCAGTTTAGTTCTGATGTTCTGTTCTGTTAAGGCTGTAGGAATTCAATTAATTTCAATTCAATAAATTCTTCATAAAGCACCAAGCCTCTTCATGTAATGTCTAATAAGACTAGAAAAGAATCTTGGACCACTCCTCCATGCAGAACATTTCAAGCTTCTTTATATTGTTGGGCTTGCGTATGTGGACATTCTTCTTGAATTCTCACCACAGGTTTTCAGTATAGCTCAAATTCTGAGACTAAGATGGCCATTGCAAAACACTGATTTTGTCTTCTGTAATTATGCTTGTTGTTTTGTATGCATGTCAGGGTCCTTATCTTGTTGAAATATCCACTGATATCCACTGATTTTAGAGGTTTTGGTCTAAAATATGTTGGTCATTTCTGTTATTATGGCCCTGATTGTGCTTAATGGTATTTTTTAACTGCTCAACTATTTTTTCAAATGCATTACTTGAATTATCATAAAGGGTCTTTGCTTTCCCCATGGTGATGGAGGACATTTGGTTTTTTACATGTATCCCTGGGCATATGATCCAAGGATGATTTTGTCATTTTTATTATCACTAATATTTAGAAACAATACAATTTATTCTGAAAACATTTGGTGAATTTTTTTGAGAATAGATACTATTATTTATAAAAAGAATACTCTATGTCTAGCAGCTTTTTGAAATGGACATTTATCACAGGGTTGTTAATACAAGAGATGTCCACAATATGACCAGCCCTCAGAGCACACTCGGCTGTCCAAAATGTTTCCTTTCTGGACTGCACTGACACTGACTGTGGTTTGGCTGAGCATCTGGGTTTCAGAAAATACTCTATGACCCTTTCCAGGCTGATAAGCATCAACAGCTTGCTGTCTTTTTTTCCCTCCCACCACAAGCAAACATCAAAAATGTCACACATAAATAAAAATCATTGGGAGTTTCTTGCTGGATGTTGTTGACTTTCAAAATGAATAGCACTAGGGTTAAAATAATAAAACTACAAATTATTTGATCAGTTTGCCTGATACTGATCATAAAAGCATTTTCCTACAGACAGTCCCATCATCCTCCAGTACATGAAAATGATATATAAAACATACTAGAATATTCAGTATTTGTTGGAAATGTGTAGTATCACCCAATACAATGCCTATTTGAGTTCATGTCTATTATACTGAGAAAGTGCTAATATAAAAATAATTGTTACTTTTGAATATTGGTCTCTATTCCCCCTGAAAGTTCACATGACCAGGTATTCATACAATCTCGCTCATGCTGTGCAGGCAGTGAGACACTTTGCAAGTCAATGTGTCATGCTGGTATCACTGGAATTGACCTTATGAATATATTCTTTTGCTTTTTAAATGTATTCGACCTTTGCTTGAGGCTAGAGTTCAGTCTATGTGTGACTTTCTCATTTCCTCTTTCCTTGTGGGAAAATCATTATGATGAGCTCATAATGAGATCCTTGTAAAATCATTTTGTTTGTTGACATAAATTATATGATTATATTGTTATATTGGGTACAGCAGTACAATGCGAGCAATACATTACTGTAAGCAACCTGTGGAAGAATGTTTTGTACTGCTGTATTCAATTCCGCTTGGATTAGTATTGCAAGTCAATACACAATCCAGAAGTACTTAAACAAACAAAAAATATCCACGATGGATGTCTTTTCTAAAGTCCACCAAATCCTGCATACTTCAAAACATGCTCTGGCAGAAAATGTCATGCAGGCAAAAAGAATATCTCACCACAGAAGCACTTCTGAGTTTACTGGTGTTAATAAGAAGGTAAGGTAAAGAAAAGTCTTTGCTAGCCAAATGTATCAGAAAGAAAAAAGTGCCAAGAAAGGATGATCATATCAGTATCTCCTCTCACTTCCTGAAATTTATTAGAAATGTAGCTGAACACCTGTATTTGTTTCCATTCCCTCTCTTTTTAACATTTAACTCACATGCTAACAAAGGCCAGCTAGTGACTAATGGTGATATATTTGTCTGTACTTTATGCATTTAAAATTGGTTATAGCATCCAGCTAGTGGCTAACATGTCCTTGGTGTGTTTTTCTGTACTTTATGAATTCAAATCTTGGTCATAGGTGAGTGGGGCTTGTACTTGCTTTTAGTGTGTGTTTTATCTGCAAGTCCGTATCTTTTTCTTCTTCTGCTGTTTCAGCTAATGTTAGCAGTCCAGTGGCTAATGGTGCGTGTTTGTTGTTTCTTCGTACTTTATGCATTTCAAACTCTATCAAGTTAGTCAATCCACAAATCTATGAAGCTTTTTATTCTCATAACTTCTATAAACTAGACAACAATAACAGTAGATAATTTCATCCTCAAGTTATAAATACTTGTGGCACATTCCAAACCACATTCTACTCTACTAAATAGCTAATAGCTGTTAGTCCACCACAGGCGTCACTGTTATATAAGCATTGTATTCAGCCCCAAATTCTCATTGAATGTGTATAATGTGAGTTAGGTTATTCTGCACAACGGAGAAGGATACAGCCCTTGTTACAAAACATTATTTTGTAAGTAGTTAACATTTTTTTAACCAGTGAAGGAGAAATTCCTCTTACACTGAGCAGCTTTAAATGTGTTAAATCTATAATATGCCTGCCCATAGTTTATTGGAGTTCTAGCAAATATATATATAATTTTATAATTTGTACTGAAATACTAATGACATTCAAGAAATTATAAAACTTTGCTTAAATGTTTCCCTCTGTAAAATCAGACTTAAATTGTGCTTTTACCCAGTTAGGCAGCTGGAAAAATAACCTAAATAGATCACAAACATGACAGACCATGAGCTAGAATTTCACTTTAACATTTGATTCTTGGTTTAAGGCAAGTTTTATTATTTCTTAATAATGTGTGACAGTATAAAAACATGGTGCCTGGAGTCACCACTTAATTGAGTCAAATGTTTTCTCAATATATACATTTGTAAGAAGAAATAATGAGCTGCCATAACTAATAGTTATTATGCTCTTGGAGGGAAAGAAGAAAAATATAATTTGCAAGAATATATCAGCAGTGGATATAAACTGAAAGAACGTTTACAAAAAAAAAAAAAGAGAGAACCTATGCCTCTGCACATGTTCTCATCATTTCCATCACATTGGCACTGATGGCTAGTCGTGATATTAGATGGGAGGGCTGAAATCTAATATCTATCAATAGTTCAACAATGAAATTATTAGGGCTGAGAGGAATTTTTTTGGGGAAAAAAGGTAAGATGGTAAGACTCACATTTATTACACTCGCATGCACCTTCTCTATCACTGATTATGATGATGATGTGTTATGGATGTGTCAGTGAAGCAGACTGAAAATATCAGCCCAAATGAAGATCAAATCTAGGGGGCATTTTGCTCTGTGTAATCACCTAACATAAATGTCACTGATAACCTGCATGAATCAACAGTCTGGGCGAGAAAGAAGTCAGCCCCAGCCTCCAGCAGAATTTTATACTATTATACAACATATAATTGTTGGTGCTGCTGTGCTTTGTTCAACAAAAAATCTAAATAATCTCATTTAAGACATTTGTTAACAGTAAACTGTTGAAGTATTGCTGAAGTGAAAAGTTGAAATCTTATAATGAGGTCTTTTTATCTCTGAATGACAGCAGGGTTAGCTCTTCTAGCCCATTTACACTTGCTGGCATGCAAGTCTGAACACCTTGGTCTTTTATTCTATATGCAGAGTATAAAAGCAAACACTTCACAAAAGTGTTCTGTTATAGCCTATGTAATGTAAAGTTGGTTTAAGCTTGATATGGCAGTACGTCTAGCATGCAGAATAGATCAGCAACACTTTCAGACAGCTATGCTATAGTTGGCTCATCGTAATTATAAAGGCATTTGTGTAATAGAATGGCAAGAAAGAGTAAAAAATACCAGAAATAGCAGAATACCCTGTGCAAAAAAGAATATTTAATCCCAAATACGTATATGGTAAAATTACTGGCACCCATGAAATATACATCTAAATATACATCATGAGATATAAATCTACATAAATCAATTTTTTTATATTTATTTATTTTTACATCCTCTCAGTCTCATATAACCACATTGCTGCCATTTCCTTTTTTGCACTGATAAATATGAGGCTGCAAAATCCCCATTCATCTCCACTGGAAATACCAAAGATCACAGTTTAGCTCACACCAAACATAAATCTGTTAACACAGAAATGGTCAAAGGTAAGTTTGCCTTCTCAGCAACCATTTTCCCCCCCAGTCTGTATCACTTCCCAAAAGAAAATACCACCCGGCATGGAATTTAATAATCTCTTCCCACTCTATGAGACTCATTAGAAACGTTATTGTGATTCAAGGCAAACCAGGGCTGTACCATTCACATGGGGGTGACTGATTTACCACAAATCTTGACTCGTTTATGACATTTACATTTTGTGAGTGCGTTTGTGTTTATATGTAGGAGGCAGTGAGAGCCAGCTGCAGCAAGGCGCTTTCATAAATGAACATTATGAGCTTACAGCAATCAGCGTGAAATGTTACTGGGCCCAAGTGAATTCTCCCAACCCTCTTGATTATCATTTTGGCACTGTTTATAGGAGAATGTGTCTGAGTGCAGAAATAAAATGATATGATATGAAATATGAGATTCTTTAGCTGCTATAGGATTAACAGGTGGTCAAACACAGTATGGCCAAAAGTATGCGGACACACCATCACATCCATATGTGGTGTCTGTATTGTACTGCCACTCAGGGAGGAAGCTATTTTGTTAAATTATATCATAATTGCAGTGATATGTGATAATTCTAACAGGAACTATTTATGTACAAATACACTCACTGTGCACTTTATTAGGAACACTGTACTAATACTGAGTAGGGCCTCCCTTTGCTCTGAAAACAGCCTCAATTCTTCATGGCACGGATTCCACAAGATTTTGGAAACTTTCTTTTGAGATACTGGTGCATGTTGACATGATTGCATCATGCAGTTCCTGCAGATTTTTCAGGTGCACTTTCATGCTGTGAATCTTCTGTTCTACCACATCCCAAGGTGTTCTACTGGATTCAGATCTGGTCACTGGGAAGGCCACTGAAGGACAGTGAACTCATTGTCATTTTCATGAAACCAGTTTGTGGTGACTATTGCTTTGTGACAACATGCAATATCATGCTGGAAGTAGCAATTAGAAGATGGCTAAATTGTGGCCACATGATCAGCAACAGTACTCAAATAGGCTCTGGCATTCAAGCAATGATTGATTTGTATTAACGGGCCCAAAGTTCCTCACACCATTACACCACCTCCACAACAGATTGGGTCCATGGATTCATGCTGTTGGCACCAAATTCTGACCCTTGTGTGCCCCAGCAGAAATCGAGATTTATCAGACCAGGTTACATTTTTCCAGTCTTCAACGGCCCAGTTTTGGTGAGCCTGTGCCCACTGCAGCCTCAGCTTTCTGTTTTTAGCTGACAGAAGTGGAACCAACATGGTCTTCTGCTGTTGTAGCCCATCCACCTCAAGGTTTGATGTGTTGTACTTTCTGAGATGCTTTTCTGCTCACCACAATTGTATGGAGTGGTTATCTGAGTTACTGTAGCCTTTCTGTCAGCTTGAACGAGTCTGGCCATTCTCTGTTGATCTCTATCATCAACAAGGTGTTTCCGTGTATTTCTTTATTGCACCATTCTGAGTAAACTATAGAGACTGTTGTGTGTGAAAATCCCAGAAGCTCAGCAGTTATAGAAATACTCAAACCAGCCCATCTGGCACCAACAATAATGTCACAGTCAAAATCACTGAGATTGCATTTTTTTCCCTATTTTGATGTATCATATGAACATCAGCCGAAGCTGCTGGCCCTGCTTGATTTTATGCATTGCACTGCTACCACATGATTGGCTGATTAGATGATTGCAAGAATGTGTAGGTCTACAGGTGTTCCTAATAAAGTGCTCAGTGAGTGTATATTTGTAATATACTAAACTACTACTAGATTTCAATTTTAGTGTTTTATTATTTCAGTGTTTTGCTTTCCATCTTCTTATTCATATATTGTTGTATTAGATTTTTTATTTTTTATTTTTATATTTTTTATATTTTACGTTTATGTTACCCTGCATTACATTTAACAGCAAGCCCTGATTTTTTTGAGCTACTGGTGTTAAATGGTGATGGTCAAGAGGCAATGGAAAAAAAAACTAAAAAAAAAAAACTAAAAAAATTGGCAACCTCAGAGGTTTTAATTTTTTTTTTTTTAAATAAAAATTAGCTTATGAAACTGTGGAACCTGACTCTGAATAAGTGTAACTTTCCCCACATAAATACTGATGCAACATTTGAGCTTAAGTCGTCACATTAAGTAGCCAACAATGAATACGGCCCAGTGTTGTAAATGTTTGATCTTGTTTGTTTTGTCTTCCACTAAATGTCTCATAGGAATACCTGGATGATGTATGCTGTTTACGATAGCCACTAGTGCAGAGTGAAACTAAATTTGTGGCTGAAACAAAAAAATTACATATAATTTTACACATAACTGGCACAAAAATCCAGGGTGTCATATGGGAGTGGACATATATACAAGCATCATACAGGAGCATCAGTGCTGTATGGTAGTAGGAATCTATATTCCTTATGAGAAGGTGTCAAACTTTATCACTGAGGTGTCTCTGAGCTACTCAGGGTGTTCATATCCTCGCTGTTGCTAGGTATGTAATAGCAGAGTGTTTCTACTCAGCTTTTTTCCAGTTTTCTTCACACGTTTGTTTGTGTTTTAGTGCTAAAAGTAAACACTCATTTTAGTGAACTTAAGTAGCCAGATTACATTATTCATTATTGAATTGGGACTCTTTTTTTTTGTTTTTGCTGGGCATGTTATTTTTTCATCTGCTTTTTCCTCTATCTCTCCTGTGTGTTCTTAGCATCTTAAGCTTAAGTCTAGCAAAAAAGGATTATCTATCCAAAAAAAAAAAAAAAAAATCTGAGTTCCCCTGACATTAATAAAGTGATCTATCTGTCTTTATTTCAGTTTAGCGAAATGAAGAAGTGCATGACACAAGGACTGGCTAAAGTTGAAATACTGATCTAATTCTCCCTTTACAAAATATTTTTCTGTGAATACAAAATATAGTATTTTAGTTTAATGCATTTTAGCTACACTGTTATGTTGCTTACTTGGAAACATTTACATTTATATTACATATTACTCAAATACATTTTGCCCTTCCCTGGCCAAGGACATGGCTGACCTCATGACTAACAGACTGTCTGCTTTGGCAGAAACCTGCACTTAGTTCCCTGTTGTTAAATCAGCCAAAGACTGTAACTGACAGTGAAGATGACCGATGTGTTACTCTACAAGGAGGAACTGAGTGGATAATGTACAGCTGTTCACATTTGGCCCCTCTCCCCCTTCGTCTTAACCAGCCAATGGATCTGTCTTACCATCGTCTCACAAAGGAGTCACGTCCATGAATCAATGCCAGGCTTGTATGTTGGTGGGAGGATTTAAAAAGGGGCAGCTTGGGCACGGCAATAAAAATGTCATCATTCAGCGGTACTGCTGAGCATGGATGACTGTGAAAGGTTTTGGCACTTGTATGTGTGTGTATGTGTGTGTGTGTATGTGTGGGATATAGGGCTATGGGAGCATAACAACAATGCTGCCATAAAAGCGAGACAAAACGTGGATGGGGCGTCTAGAAGGAGGTACAGGAGATAAGGGGGGAAAAAGGGGAGGGTGGAGAGTATTTGCAAACCATCTGTTGAAAAATGGCAGGCTGCAAACATCAGCTGTGAGCTTGGAGGAAAATTGTTCCGCCTACTCACTGGTGGGTTGGAGCTATTTAGATTACAGTTAGGGCAGCAGAATGCAAAGGCAGTTATCTGCTGTCAAAAATAAGCCTTACAGCTAGTTTTCCGCTTTTAAAGCCAATGCGTGGAGATCTGTGTTAATGTCTTGGGGCTGTATTACTGAAGGTGCTGTACATATGAGTCAAAGTACAAAACCCTTTGCTTCACTGGCTGATTTTGAATGGAGATGGAGAATTATTTCACAAAGATGCTGTTGTAATTTCATGCAGTGAATTCAGGCTGCAATTTGAACACAGGAATGAATACATAATAGCTGACCAATATGAAGCAAGAGCATAGACATTGGATCAAAAGGAAGTATCCAGAAAACTGTTGGTACAAAAAGCAAATGTATTGGAAGTAAGCTGGGAAAATGAGGGAGTGAGTAGAATGGAAATGAGACTATTTAAATGCAAACCCAACAGGCCAGACTTCTCCATTTGAGCTTGACCCTTTTTTCAGGTGTCTCTCAATGGGCTAGAGGATGTGAGGCTAGAAGGCAACATACAAGCCAAGTATTGTTGGCTTGGACAAAAATCTCTCCAGGGCATGTTAAACCACAAAAGGATTCACTGTAATAGGCCGCTGTAAAAGGCCAAATGGCCTACATTTAGATAATTTTATGAATCACATCAGCATATAGGGAAAGCTACAAGTTTAAGCAGTGGTTTTAACATTAGTGAAGTTTCACAAGTAAAATATAAAATATAAACAAGTATGTGTGAGGAAAATACATGCTGTCAAAAAAAAAAAAACCCACACACTCCAAAACACATTGAACTGGCCATTATTCAGACAAAAAATTAGCATTTCCATCTAGATGATCTTTTGAAAGCCTCAAGGGTTTGAAAGACAGCATCATCTATAGTAATTATACTGTTAATGTTAGTTTGAACTCAATTATATTGAATCTAATCATAGTTTTTAATCATCTACTTTGTCTGTGTGATGTTGAATGAGTCTGGTACTGGTGCAAAATCCACCAAATTATAAAATATTAAAATCCTCTTTTTGTATCAACTAAAATCTGATAATGTGTTCATCAAAAGGGACTTGCTTTTTACAAAAATGAACAAAATTATAAGTATTCACTAAAAATTGGCAACAATCAAATGATTGCTTGAGGTTAACGCAGTCACATATCCACACCTTTGTTAGCATACATCAGTAATGCAATCAAGCCTGTGATTACAGTCATTTTCAACTCAAGCACGTGTCTGCCTGCTAACATCGCACACAGACAAACAGACAGACACATACACACCTGTTTTGTTATCCCAGAGAAGGTACATGGACATTAAGCTTTTTAAGGAAATAGCTAACTGATGGCATTTGATTCTTTATAAAGTGATTAATGGGAACAGTGAGTCACAGTGGCCTACTAATGAAGAAGACTAATGCACAGATGTTTCCAAAGTCAGCTATTCATGCTGCTTTAAAAATATGAGATCCTGGACAAAGCCATGTTTTTGCCATTTACTCTCCTTAGCCTTAAATCTATTTTCATATATCAGTTGATGTGCCAGTACTATTTACAGCATTATTCAATTAAGTATGTGCTACTGAATATCTTGTATTTAAACAGACTTCGGAAGGTTCACTATATATGTGTGAGCATGAATTATGAATTAAACATGAAGGTCATTGCTCTGATGAAATATACAACACTGTCTTCCGAAGAAGCAAACGTAGTATATATTCAGCTCAACAATGCAGAGGTAGGAGTTACTGCTGGGGCTTTTACACAATGCTGCCATATCTTTTTTACCCTCATGACCACCTGACAGCTTTGGATCCTTTATCAATTAATGAGATAGAAGCGCTGCTTTGTAATATGAGGCAAACTGCACTTTTAATGGTCTAAAGAAGGGCTGAGGACCATATGAAGAAGCAGATGAACAGTAGTTGCATACCTGATGCAGGTGCCACCATTTCGGCATGGTTGGTGCTGACACACTGGTGTATCACAGTTGTGGATATTTTGGCCTTGATGAGCCTCTCCCATTATGTGCAATTCTCTAGAGTTGATCTGAAGCTCCATGATGCAGCCTACAAAACCAGAGACATTGCCTATGTTGCCATGCAGCTTGGAAGGAAATGGCACACCACCCAGGAAAGTGGGTCCAAACACAACCTGAGTGTAAACAAACAAACAAACAAACAAACAAACATTAATTATATATTGTATAGCATAGTCATAAAACTGAGTTTTTCACAATACAGAACCATGACACAATTTGACATTCTAGAAAAAGTCAAACACTGATACTAATCAAATTTATTTAGATTAATCATTTAAAATAATTTACACTTTAGATTACCAAGAAATTAGGACCAAACATATTTTTCCTGAAGTGATATGCTAAAAAGAATGCACAGCTAATTAACTTAAATTAAAAACATTTTTACAATGAGTAAATTTACAGCCAATGCACAGATCACTTCAGTGATTATACGATTTGAAAGTTAAATATATTTTATGCTCCGGAGCATTATAAAAGAACCAATAAGGCCAAGATAGCAGCACATACATTGATACCCAACTCAATATAATTAAAGTTATGCATTAAAATAGTCAGTTTCTCCTTTTACAAGCAGGAAACCAGGCGACCAACCAAATGTGGATGTCCAGCAATGTGTGCTTTTAATAACACTAATGAAGATGCACAAGCAAAATATAGGATACACTATATGAAAAAGGACTGCACCATAAATATAATCAGATTAATATTACAAAGTCTGTGATATAGTAGAGTCATGTTCTGTATAACATCCAGGGGGGAAAGTAATGAACTACTCTCATTATAGTACTTGAGTACATGGTGCATTGTAATGGTGACTTTGTTGCAGGTGTTTTTCTGATCACAGTTAAAAAGCAAAAAATTATAATGCCTTTAACTCTGGAAAACTCTAGGCCAATTTAAAGAAACTATGTGTAAATGTTTTTTTTTTTTTTATTTTTTTTTTACATAATTTAATATCTAGACCCAATCAAAAGAAAGGAGTTTCTTGCTAAGGTCTACACTTCAGGTGCTAAATGTTTTAGTCAGTAGCAGTAATGTCTGAGACAGTGGAGACAGCTGAGCATCCCTGGCCCATTTTATCAGATATCTTCAATTTTAAAAGCACTGTAAATTGTGTGAGCTAAAACCTGTGGAGATACCAACATCCAACCTGCAGAAACGTGTACAGTTATGTCATTAGCTAGCTGAGTGAGCTAGACTAGCTATGAAGATATTTTATTTTACAGTGTGAAAGCTCTATATTCTACTTAAAATGGCACTTCGATGTTCAGTAATGATTGTGTTAAATGTATCCAAGTGCTGTTACAGCCTATAACATAACACATAACACTCAGGGTCATGTACATGGGGAAGCATTGCTAGACAGCTAACTATGTAGCTAAAAACATGTATGAATTAACATGAGCTTGCTAACAAACCTAGTTACAGAAACCCTAACTGCACACTTGGCTAGTTAACATAATTGTTCAAAAATACATATCTCAGCTTTAGAACATTTTTGGATTAGTTGTGTGAGTTGTAGACATATAAAAAATCATTTGTATTGTAATTACTCGAGTAGATTTTCACCAAGTGACTAATTAAGAATTATTCAAGTGAATTATTATTATTACAGTAGCAGTATTTTTACTGAAGTCAGTATGTGTTGTATACTTTCCAACACTGCTGGGAATGTCAGTTCAAATCAAATCAAATTTTATTGGTCACGCACACACAACCATACACAGTACGACGTGCAGTGAAGACTTTTATGACTGTCCGGTGACATTATCACTATATGTCAAGTATAAAAATACAAGTACAAAACACCCCAAAGCAGCTTACAAAGTTCCAAGAAGTTTAATAATTTGTGTCCAAACTGCAGATAAATCATGGATAAAAACCCTGCAAAACTAATTGTTGAATAAAAGAAATGTGATCATTTTTAATGAAAAGTTTCAGTTAACCAAATTCTATCAAAAACTCTCAAAAACAGTACAGTGAGTCTGGAATTTATAGCATGGTTGCTGTTTAGAAAAATAACCTAGTATGAGGAAGTTGAACACTAGAGCTTTAAGGGAAGACTTCAAGTGTGAAATACATTTCCATATCACTGATTTCTCAAATAAGTGCTTTTTTTTTTTTTTTAGATCATCCAAAAACATGCAGCGCACAGTTCAAGAACTACAAAACCACATTCCAGAAAGAACCTAAGCTCTTCTGAAGCCAAACTTCAAAAGGTGTTTGGATTATTTTCCACCTCCTGTATTGTCATCTGAAGACATGCAGAAGTTTAATCATTTGCTGAGCACAGAATTTTGGGCTGTTGAAATTTTACTCAGTGGAAAGCAATACTTACCAAATTAAATAAGTATACAATTCAACAGGCACATTAAACTGAGTCAGCACAAAGCTACTCACAGTTTCCTCTTCAGAAAGAAAAAAAAAACCCATCCAGTCAGTATAGCACTGATATTTGTTTGTTCTACTCTTAATGAAAGTACCAATAAGTGGGTAGATTTTTTGACAAAATTAAAGTCTAGCAAAACTCTTGTTTTGGTTTGATATCAAGTGATGAAATACTGAAGAAATCGAACAACAACAACCAAGTCTGCAGATCATTATTGTACATCTCTTTAAATAATGCCAACATGCATGGCATTTTGGGCCTGAGTTATAGATTTAATACAGCTGTCATGGTTGGGTATAATGATAGTGTCATAAAATAATTTATAGCACCGGGCTGCTGAACTCTCGAATCTAACTGATCAGATGATGTTGATTCATTTTCTATAACATCAGCTCTGACAATGTGCTGGCTGCAATTCAAACAATGTGTGTATATCAAAGTACTCATTCTAATATGTTATCATTTCTATAGAAACCGCTCATTCAGAGGGGCTTATATGGAAGATGATCTGCTTAGTCTAAGGCTAATAATAAACAGACAAAAAAATGTATTTAACAAAGAAAGAAAATGTATAATCATTTCCATGGTGAAGCTTTCTGTTAGGATAGGTTTACGTAACATTTACTGAAGGGGTCTCAGTGTGTAAATTTTGTACCAGTCAGTAAGTTGTCCACAACAGGACATTTTCCAGAACAGAGGAATTTAAGCTTTTTAGCTTTCTGCTAAAAAGATAAGTTGTTTTTTTCTTTTGTCTTAAAAAGAGAAAAAAAAGAAAGGATGATGAAGTAATGACTCATTATAGCTGATATAATGCAAGTGATAACAGGAACTAACTTGTTACACAAAATACACAAAATATAACTATTAACGGTTAAAAACCATGATGTGTCATTCAGTAATAAATAAAAAATTATAGTCATTGGCAAACAGCTGTGGAATAATAGGGAAAAAATACTTCATATTGGGCTGTTATTGGAAAATAATCCACTTCAGGGTGGCAATAGTAACGGCGCTTCACATAAGGCTGCATCAATGATTATTTTCTATAATAGAACACCCTGTTGAGTTTTATTCCTTACTGAACGAGTGATCTGTTGGTCATAGCATCAAGAAAGAGCTTTAAGAGGACAGTGCACTCTTATTATTTATCTATTATTTCATTTCAAGCTTTGTGATTATAACTACAAGAGAGGAATCAGATTTATGGTTGATTACCATCTGTCATCATAATGTATTAATTATTCATCAAAATGCAAGATGCACAGGTTTGACCTTCTTGGTATAGACCACCAAAACAACAAGCGAACCAACTAATATGTTGTGAATTATGTGTGAATATCCTGAACGTAAATAATTTTAACTGATGTGGTCACACTAATTCATAGGAAATATACAGAGAATTACTTCACTTTTACCATCTGTTCAAAATGTGACTGGATCATGATCTCAACCCAACAGATGCCCTGACAATAAATGCAAAAGACTTACTGGTTAAATACCAAATGAAGTTCATTTGAAATCAGTGATAGTATTGGATTTACCTCAGACAAGGGTTCAGATACATATTTCTGTGATCGATTAGCAGTTCCATTAGCTGCAGCTATTTCAATCATGCACAACCCTCCGTCTTTGCTGACAGGCAACCAATATCTGAGAGAAAGAAAGAGAGAAGAGAAAAAAGAGGAGAGAGGAAAAAGATATGGAAATGAAATCAGAATATATATATGTGATTGTATGCGTGAGTGAGAGGAAGAGTGACAGCAAGAGGGGGCACAAAAGAGTGAGATTGTGAGAGGAGGTGTAAAAGGGAGGGAAATCTCATTAGAACATGGAGCATTCACAATAAATCCATTTAAGCATGAAAATGATGCAGACTTGGCCGGGGGAGTGTGGCCTGGTAATGGAGCTGGTGTGACTTGCTGACTCTCGCCGCTTCAAAACCTCACCGTCACACTGCATCAACTCTGCATCAGAGTCAAATCATCCTCAATTACCCTTTCCCTTCCATCACCATTACCATGGAACAGCATGCACTTATTTATTCATTATTTATATATATATATATATATATATATATATATATATATATATATATATATATATATATATATACAAAAAAACAAAATATTAAGGCGCGAGAGAATATT
>CM074972.1:7597190-7607190 GCA_037577455.1 Pangasius macronema
AGGTAGCTGTGGTGCTTGTTTGGATCTTATGATTATAATGCTCATACTGTATGAAAATAATGTCTGATTGTCAGCAGTATTAACACTGCATGTGAAACATAACTCATACAGACAGTTCTGTCAACTGAAAATATACAGTACTTAAAAGTTTAATGGGACTGCTTACATTGCATGACAAGAGGCCAAAATTTCTGAGACCTCTAAGAAATCTTTTGATCATCCCACACCTCACTCACAGATACATTGGGCAATTAATCTGGCATCTCTGATTGTCACAAGAAATTTGGTCCAATTCTGATGATTGATTGGACAAATCAGGTTTATAAAATGGCTCATTTTGTACAGTGTACTGTATATACTCAGCATATGACATAAGATTGTTCTAAAAAGAATGTGAATAAAACAGTGCTTTGTTTTGTCAGGGTCTGCGTTTTCCTCCCACATTGCAAAAGCATGGCAGTAGGTGGATTGGCTACACTAAATTGCCCTTAGATGGTAATGAGTGTCGGAATGTGTGTGTGTGCACAATGCCCTGCAGTGGACCCATGCAGGATGTACCTCGGCCTGATGCCCCAAATCCACTATGACCCTGACCAGAATAAAGTATTTACTGAAGATGAATGAATTAATGAAATAATGAATAAAATGAATTGCCCACAGAATGACTATTTGAAACCATGTTAGTAGTGCAAAGAAAAAAAATCTGAAATCAAGCATGTTGTGTCATGAATAGAGCACTTAAGTGATACTACTGCAAAATAAATAGCAGGATATTAAAAACTTCAGACTGGGTGAGTGATTCAGCATGAAATCTTGAAACTTGGCAGAGAAGCTTACACTACAGTGATTAAGATTGGCCATGTTACCTGTACCACCATGCAAATACACTGGTGTAATTGAAATTGTGGCTTGGCAAAGCTGGGAGCCCGGAAAGGCTTGGTGGTTGTGGTTTCTAAACTATGAAAAATGAGTCACCTTGTTTTTACAAGGCTTTACAGCAGGCATGTGGCTAAACCTACCAAAGACGGTCATATCTACAGGTGTCTTGGGGATAAAAGCAGTAAATCAGACTAGACAAGCAGTGTTTGTGTTATATAATATTGATGAAATTCAACTGTCAATGAAGCAAAAGAATGAGTGACAGTGGTAAGCATGTCCACATCACACCGTATAATGCCAAAACCAAAAACCATAGCCCGTCTGGCCTGATCCCACAGAAGAGCTACTGTAGTTGCTGAAACAAATTGCTGGGTATGATAGAAAGGTTTCAGAACACACAGTGCATCACAGTTTACTGCGCATGGGGCTATGTACCCACAGGCTGGACAGAGTGCCCATGCTGACCCCTGTCCACCATCGAAAGTTCCTACAATGGGCATATGAGCATCAGAACTGGACCATGGAGCACTGGAAGAAGCTGGCCTGGTCTGATGAAGCATGTTATCTTTTACATCATTTGGATGGCCAGGTACATGTGCATCGCTTAGCTGGGGAAGAAAAGGCATTAGCATGCATCTCGCTGGCGGAGGCAGTGTGATGCTCTGCTCTGGCCAGTGTTCTGCTGAGAAACCTTGGGTCCTGCCATTCATTTTACTTTGACACGTTCCACCTGCCTAAACATCATTGCAGACCAAGTATGTCCCTTCATGGTAACGGTATTCTCTAATGGCAGTGGCCTCTTTCAGCAGGATAATGCGCCCTGCCACACTGCAAAAAAGTGTTCAGGAATGGTTTGAGGTTGTGTTGAATTGGCCTCCACATTCCCCAGACCGCAATCCAATCAAGCATCTATGGGATGTGGTGGACAAACAAGTCCGATCATTGGAGGTCCCACCTTGCAACTTACAGGACTTAAAGGATCTGTTGCTAATGGCTTGGTGCCTGATACCACAGCACACTTACAGAGGTCTTATGGAGTCCATGCTTCGACGGGTCAGAGCTGTTTTGGCAGCACAAGGGGGACCTACTCAATATTAGGTAAGTGGATTTAATGTTATGGCTGATCAGTGTATATTTGGCATTTAAAAGAATGCTTGCGCTGAATCATGTGCTAACATTCATTTGGTATATAAACTTGCACATGGCATAAATTTGTTTGGTTGTTTGTTAGTTTGCTTACTTGCTTTCTAAATTAAAGGCCCCATCAGTACTTCCTGAACAGTAACTGTCTGGACAGTTTTCTAAAAATGCAAGAACTTAAAATGGAAACTTGTCTGGGCTTATATTGTTGTTGACACCCCAGCTATTGACTAATTCTCTGTGCTCAGACTATATTACACATAATCAGCCGTTTATGGTAAAGCAGTTCATGGTAAAGCAAATTCAGGGTGAGGGTTAGGTTTTTTTTCCAGCACCCCACACACACTAGATCAAGTATGAAATTGGAGGTTGTTGCACACTTTAAAAAATAACTAATGTGAAGGCAGTCACTGCAAACACTGAATACTTTATTCAGTCCTCACTGATAAATTTCTCTACTTGGACACACATATAATCATACCACTAAAGCTGAGGAAATGTGCCACACTCAGGATTTTGTGGCTTGTTAATGTGAAAGAGTGGTGGCCTGGGTGAGAGTAAAATTGAGAAAACTATCCAATAAGCTCATGGCAATACATTAATTTTGATTCTGCTGGGCCACTAGAAGGCACGGTGTCGTTGATCACTGTAGGAATGATGCACGTCTTTACCAGCACCTTTAGACATTCTGTCTCAAATTTTGCACTCCACATGTAAGGATGGGACTTGCTGAGGTCAAGACCCAACAAAATCCAAGAGGAAAAGCAAGGCCATGTTAACAAGCTGGGAAAGTAAAACTAAAACCAGACAATATATATGATCCACATGTAACTTGAATAAAAGTGATAAACCTGCTTTTGTTTTGGTCTGAATAACAGTAAAATAATAAAGTAACAAAAAAAAGTCTCAACAAAATTTATGGTCCCTTTACATGTGACCAATCAAGATCAGCTATCACTCCTCATATAAACTGCAGCATAAAAAATCAATCCAAAATAAAATATGACTAATAAAATAAAATAAAATAGAAATAGCTCCACATAGGTGAATAAATAATTATTGACTTGTCTAAGGATATACGTGAATGTTTACATTTATGCGGTGCTAAATGTTTCCTGCAAATTAATGAAATTATCCAATCATGCATAGCTTCAATTAACGTTCACATCAAACGTCAGAATGGGGAAAACTGCTGATCTCCTGGGATGTTCACACACAACAGTCTCTAGAGTTTACACAGAATGGTGGGAGAATCCAGTGGGAGAAGTCTTACAGGTAGAAATACCTAGAGAATATCTAGAGATGTCTTAGGAGGATGGCAAGACTGGTTTGAGGTGACTAAGAGGCTATGTTAACTCAAAAAGCGTAAGCAGCACAGAATGCACAGCATGTCAGACTTTGAGGTGGATGGGCTCCAACAGCAGAGGACCATAGCAGGTTCCATTCCTGTCAGCCAAGAACAAGCATCTGTGACTACAATGGATGCATATTCACCGAAACTGGGCAGTTGAAGATTGGAAAAAAAGATGTAACGATGAGCAGGTGTTCCTAATAAAGTGGCTAGTGAGTGTATATTGGTACACATTTAAATGTGAAAAAACAGGACAAGAAATACATCTTTAAATAGTAGTATTCCCAGTAGAGTGGAAACAGAGATGGGACCTTTGATTGACCTTTGGGTAAAAAATAGTATTTTTTATAAAATCAAAATATAAATTCAATTCTTCACACAGAGAAATAGTTTTAAAGACATGGCATATTTGTGTTTTAAATGCTGTTGTCACAGAAGACAAAAATAATCTTGTCTTTACAGTAAGTTTCTTATAATCTGTATTAATATTTTTTTTCTCTTACTACCGATTTTTGGAGCAATTGACTGAATCAGATAAAAGAAGTTTGGAATTTTGGAAGCTGTAGGAAACAGGACTCAACTGTGCGTATGGGCTGAAATTTGCTTAGGCACATCCTCACCATCATATACATGTGCATGATTGGCATTAATGACTGGCTTGTTTCTAATGGGTAAGAGGAAGTGTAATAAAAGGCCACTAGATGGCACCCCTACCCTCCTGTATCGATTTGCCCGTACATATACCCTCATTCGATTAAATGTTTTAATTCATCAGTGCCTTCATAACAATTGGGTGGTTCTTACCAACTTCTAAAAACAAACAAATAACCTCATGTGACAAGAAAAAACATGACAGATTTCACTATGTAGTCATCCCAAACAAAAAAAAAGTAAACCAACATTCAGAAACCTGGTGAGAAAAAATAAATATAGCCTTCCTAGTTCCACAATTATTAAGAGAGTAACTAACAGACAGATGTTACTAATGAAATGCACAAGATTAGTTAAGTGTGACTACCTCTGTAAAAGCAGAATTTTTGGCAGTTTGGTGTTTTGGAGGACTCAAGTGTGTGACTACATCATGCCAAGAAAAAAGGACATCAGCCATGATCTCAGAGAAGAAATTGTTGCTGCTTGTCAATCTGGGAAGGGTTATAAGGCCATCCCCAAACAGTTTGAAATTCACCATTTCACAGTAAGAAGCATTGTTTACAAATGGAGAGCCTTCAAGTCTTCCAAGGAGTGGGAATTCCCGCAAATTCAGTCCAAGGTCAGACTGTTAATGCTTAGAGATATAAAGAAACCCCCAAGAGAGAAAAAGACAATGGCTTAATAAGACAGTGGCTTAAAAAGAATGGCTTTTATGGAAGGATGGCTAGGAAAAAGCCCCTTCCCTCCAAAATGAATATGGCAGCACAACTTAGGTTTGAAAAATTGCATCTGAGCAAATCATAAAAGTTCTGATGAAACCAAGGTGGAGAGCTTTGGTCATCGTGCACAGCGCCATGTTTGGCGAAAACCATACACAGCATGTCATCTCAAGCACCCCATACCAGCTGTCAAGCATGGTGGTGGAGGGGTGATGATTTGGGCTTGTTTTGCAGTAACAGGACCTGGGGAAACTTGTTATCACTGAGACAATGATGAACTCCATTTTATACCAGAATATTCTTGAGACTTGATAAACTCCTACAGAAAACAATTTACTTCAAGTTATTGTTGCTAAAGGTGCTTCTACATGTTACTTATTATAGAGTGGAGTTAATTTTTCCCACCTGGTTTCAAGACTACATATTGAAATTTGTTATTTGGCTGTCGAGGTGCCAGTTAGTCATAGACTTTGCCACTCAGTTTAGTAGTACAATACTTTACATTTACACCTTTAAGTGATTTGTTACTTTCTATCACTCAGAGCAGCATCTATAACTTTGTGAAAGCCATATTGTTAGCAACAAATCTCTACAGCAAGCCATGTTTATATCATATTCATAGTTCTGAAATAACTTTCATTTATGTGATAATGGTAACACAAAATGCAATTTAAAAATCATAAGTCAGTTTAATTGCTGCAGATGCATATGCCGTATCTACATATAAACTAGACTATGAAAGATTATGAAACCTGATGTGGAGATGGAAAAAAACAAGCGATATTTCCATTCGTTTATGCTTGCACACTGATTTGGCCTGCCCTTATTTTCCTCTTCAAACATGCAGATCAAGAAGTGTTAGTTGTTTGTGAATTGCACTTCATTGTTGCCAACTTCATAATCCCAGTCACAAAAGAGATCCTCTGCATCTCTTTTATTACAATTTCTTTGTGGCACACTGGAAAAATCTTATCTTACACTGAAAGGAGGCTACAATAATTATAATTGCACTGCTCATGGGGCTTTCCAAAGCTGTATGAATTGCTTGAATGAGTGCATTTCTATGTGTTGCAAGCAACTCTCTTAAACAAGTTCAACTAATGCCTTATTTATGTTTTTTTCCCCCCACAAATTTTCACCTCCTAAGGCTGTTTGTTAGATAGCAAATTCATTTCCTTTTATATTTTTAACAAAAACAAAAGATGTGAACTGTTGGCTAGAACTGAGATTTCCTGAAATGAGTAGGTGTCTTTTATGTAAATGTTTTCAAAGACCTTTGAAATTAGTAAAGGCAATCCTATTCTTAACAGAGCAAGTCTATTTTATACCTTAAAGGGAACTTCCACTGCATGCATAAAACAAATTAAGCATTTTCATGTTATCATGTAGTAGTGTGAATTATGACTGAGCATTTAAACCTTTTTGCAGGAAATACTAGTTACAGTTAGAGCCTTTTCTGCTTAACGAATGAATAAAACAAACTCATATGCAGGTTTCAGGAACAAATAATAATAATAATGTCTAATACCCAAATGTAGTCAGCCAAGACATGTTTTGCACCTAATTTTGTTTCTGTATTTTTTTTTTACTGGAGCTACATGGATAGTTTAGATCCTAATTACTAATAAACTATTAAATAACTGCTATTTTACTTTAAGATTACTTTAAATCATATTGTTAAATTCTGCAATTTTTTTTATAAACAATTTTGTATAACATCAGGGATAGTCCATATTTACAAGTTTAAATTCAAGTGGTCTATTTTAATAACCTTTGTAACAATTTTATCTTTTGGAGATGAAATGACTCTAAACTGCCCTTTAATGTTACAACATTCAAGTAAGTTGTTAAATCTTATTCTAGTTTACATACATACATACATTTGAAAACCATTGAACAACTGGATGAGGTTTGAGGCAGGTTCTTACAGTTAATGGACATGTCTTTATAGAAAACATTTTGGGTCAGATAGACTTCTGTTCCTTGCTAGCAGCATTGTACCTCCAATAAATAAAGAAGCAGTTGTTAGGCACCAAATATGTCTTGGTTGATTGCCTATATTTGGCTTAAGTGAAAAACAGTGTAAATTTGATTTATGGTTGAACTAGTCCTTTAAAATTGTATTCTTTTTAAGAACCTGGCCATAACCGTTGGCCACCTACATTAGCTTTTGTCTATATGTCTATTTTCAATAAAGTAGATTAATGGCTTACCTATATCACCATACGAATATCATATGAATGAGTTATTTGTCCCTACCATAACCAATTAATTCTTCACAGGCCATCTTTGTTTATGTTATGTACTGTCCTTCTGTCCTTCACTTTGCATCCACCACACCTGTAGAAGTGTATTTTATGTTGTACACACTTTGTGTTGCTTGTAGGGTATGGTGTTGTAACTTAGGAATTTCACTGTATTTTATATACACCCTTTGCCCGAATCTAACCTTTATATTACATAGAGAGTGACAGCGAGTTCCACTCAAATAAGAAGAAACTGAATATAAAAGATGGAACCATTCTATGTAAACTCTACAGAATGTTGTGTGTGAAATTTCCAGGAGATTTTTAGGTTCAGTTTTTGAAACCAGCCTTTCTAGTAACAACATCCACGCCATGATCAAAGTCATAGAGATCACACTTTTTCTTTATTCTGATGTTTGATATGAACATTAACTGAAGCTCTTGACCTGTATCTTCATGATGTTTTCCATTGAGCTACTGCCGCATGATTGGCTGATTAGATAACTGCATGAAAGTGCAAGAGTACAGGTGTTCCTAATAAAATGGATGGTGAGTGAAATTGTATACAGTTAGGTCTGGAAGTATTTGGACAATGAGAGAGATATGTGATTTTGCCTTTATACACCACCATAATGGATCTGAAAAAAATATGGTATTTACCAATTAGGAATTACAGCCATTTTAAGCCAAGTACTTCCATTTTCAGGGGCTCAAAGGTATTTGGACAATTGACTGGCCAGGTGCAGTCCATTCCCTCTTTACTTCAAGACAAATGAAGCAGATAAAAGGTCTGGAGTTGATATCAGGTATTGAGTTGGCATTTGGCAGCTATTCGACTGGAGCTACCAATATGAAGTTCAAGGAGATCTGAGTGCAAGCGAAGGAGGCCATCACTGGGCTGAAAAAGCAACATAAATCTATAAGAGAGATAGCAAAAACAAAATCAAGAGTTGGGTACATTCTTAAAAAGAACAACAACATCGAAAGACCTGGAAGATCACAGAAGACAACTAAACTGGATGATCACAGAATCCTTTCCTTGGTGAAGAAAAACCCCTTCACAACATCAACAGAAGCCAAGAATACTCTGGGGAAGGTAGGCGTATCATTGTCAAAATCTACAATCAAGAGACGCCTTCATGACTGTAAATACAGAGGGTTTACAACAAGGTGCAAACCANGCAAACCACTGGTAACATTCAAGAACAGGAAAGCCAGATTAGACTTTGCCAGAAAACATCTAAAAAAGCCTCCCATGAGAAGTATGGTGAAAGAAAGGAACAGCTCATGATCCAAAGTATAAGGAAGTGTTATGGCATGGGCATGCATGGCTGCCAATGGAACTGGTGTTTATTGATGATGTGACTGCTGACAGAAGTAGCAAGATGAGTTCTGACGTGTATAGGGCTATACTCTCTGCTCACATTCAGCCAAAACTGATAGGATGCCGCTTCGCAGTGCAGGTGGATTAGGACACCCCATAAAAGCCTGTTTTTTTTTTTAACATAGTTAAACATATGGACATTTGATCTTCAATTTAACAATATTGGGAGATTCAAGTAATATAAATAAACCAAAGAAAAGTGTTTTTAAAACAATCTGTAAAATGTAATTTAAAAAAAAATTGTGAGGAAAAAGTAAGGTCACCCCTACATTTATCTGTACTTAAAATGGCTAAAATTACCTACAGGTGTATCACATCAAGTGCAAATTATTAGAACATTGTTACAGAGCATTTTGAAGGAGGCTGGCATTATTTAAACCCCTGACATTTAGTTTGGTTTGCTTTTAATTGTTGATGTGAGAGGTATCACCATGGTGAGATCCAAAGAGCTCTCTGAGGCCTTCAGAAAGAGGATTGTTGATGCTTAGTGAGTCTGGTGAGGAATATAAAAAAGATCTCAAAATAATTTGTAATCAACCATTCCACTGTCTGGAATATCATTTACAAGTGGAGAACATTTAAAACTGCCAATATGGCCAGGTCAGGCCATCCAAGCAAATTCACCCCAAGAGCAGACCGCAAGATGCCTAAAGAAGTCTCCAAAAACCCTAAAATATCATGACGTGACCTTCAGCAAGCTCTTGCTACAGTTGATGTCAAAGTGCATGAATCTACAATCAGAAAGAGACTACACAACTTTAATTATCATGGGAGGTGTGCAAGATGGAAACCTTTGCTGTCGAAGAAAAACATGAGGGCAAGACTGAAGTTTGCCAAAGAACACATAGACAGAACCTCATACCAACTGTGAAACATGGAGGTGGAAGTGTTATGGTTTGCTTTGCTGTAGCAGGACCTGGCCAGCTCACCATCACTGAATCCACTATGAATTCCACATTGTATCAGAAGGTGCTTGATGAACATATGAGACCATCTGTCACAAAATTTAAGCTGAAGTGGAACTGGACCTTGCAACATGACAATGACCCAAAACATACCAGTAAATCCACCAAGGACTGGCTGAAGAGTAAAAAATGGAGAGTTCTGGAATGTCCAAGTCAAAGCCCAGATCTAAATCCTGTGGGGTGATTTGAAGTGGACTGTGCATGCAAGAAACCCCTCAAACATCACACAACTGAACTACAACATTGGGCTACTGATTGAAAGGTCATGAGTTCAATCCCCAGCACTGCCAAGCTGTCACTGCTGGGCCCTTGAGCAAGGCCCTTAACCCTCAACTGCTCAGTTGTATAAATGAGATAAATGTAAGTCGCTCTGGATAAGGGCGTCTGCCAAATGCCATAAATGTAAATGTACATGAATGCTGCATTGAGGAGTGGGGGAAACTTTCTTCCAGTCGATGTCAGAAACTGGTAGATGGCTACAATAAACTTCTCATTGAGGTTATTTCAGCCAAAGGGGGAAACACTAGCTATTAGGCCTTCGGGTGTCCTAACTTTTTCCTCAGTTGAAATACTCATTTTTGTTGATTTCTTTTGTTTAATAAGTGAAAACAAAGAGATTTTTTGTTGTTTACATGCAATTACAATTAAAACAAGATCAGAAATTG
>CM074972.1:7609690-7635714 GCA_037577455.1 Pangasius macronema
TAAATGCAGAGCACAAATTCCGAGTATGGGTCACCGTACTTGGCCACAAGTCACTTCACTTCACTTCACTAAAAATAAAGGACTAATCTTAACTAATGCCCCTTTAATTCTTTTTAAAAAAGTAATTACCTGCTGATTTTTTACTGAAGAGATCAAATGAATAAAGACCAATGCAGTGAAGGTTTTGCTTTTCAGTGTGGAACATTTTCCACATGTCAATAATAAAAAAAAATAAAATAAAAATACTGGTTGTATGTTGCATTTCATGTTCTTTCACTGTTATTATTGATTTTTCTTTTTTAACAGAATAGCACAGTAAAAACACACTTTCCAGTCTCCCGTTGAATGTTTTTCATTAAAGAGATTAATCAGTGGAGAGAAATGCATTGAATGTTTTGCTTTTCAGTGTGGCACATTGTCTGCATGTCACAAATGAACAGCATTAATGTTTGTTTATTGCATTTTATGTAGTTTCACCATTCTATATATATATATATATATATATATATATATATATATATATATATATATATATATATAAACACAGTCAGATGAGACCAAAATCAAACAAAAATGTAGAGTTGTCAAGATGGAAGAATTTTTATTTATTTATTTTTTTAAAACCTTGTTAAACATTATGAGAAGTGGTTCAGCACTGTTATTTACTCCAGTGGAGTCCTCACTAAATTTGAATTGTAGGGGGGGCTGATCATTTAGATACTAGCATTTTGTAGAAATATTGAGCTATTTACAAAAAATATTTTATATATTCATTTTTTCTCATTTTCATATAAGAAATCATGAGTTGATTGTAAGTGATCTATAAGTGGTTCTCTCTGAGGTTCAGAATAAAGCACCTGACAAGCTTTTTTAATTTTCACTCAGCTGCTAAACATCTGCACAAATTTGCTTGGCCTCATTTACAAACATTGATATCTGAAGTACCAAAATACTCATCAGATGAACAGCTTGTGGGGTCTTGAGTGTTCAACTATCAGCAGAATATCACAACAGAATAGAAACAGCTCCTACAGCAGAGGTTTTTAAAATGCCAATCATGGACATGACAGTGTGCAACAATAAGGATTTTAAGTGAAATGTCCAAAATGAGCTTCACTCTGCAACAATGTGAGAGACGGGAAACAAATGTAACTGCATGTAAAGATACCTGCAAACACTATGTAGTTAAGGAACAGCCATCTAAAGAGATGCAATGTTTGTGAACTAGCTATGATAACTTGCACATAAGACACACAAATTCATTCTCCTATCTGCTATGATCTGTAATCAGGTCGATAAGCTGTTGACACAATAATTGGAAAGAGGAGGTTTGAGTCTGTGCACATGAAGGAAGGTGATGCGCTCTACACCTGCAGCATTAAGATTCTACCCGAGTACCTCCTGGCTGACCTTGAATCTGCTGCTGCGCCACGCTTGATCCCATCAGATCTTGCCGGTAAAACCGGACCAGGAAAGGTGACCTCTTGCTGTGAAATCAAGTGGCAGAATTATTGATATTTGCCCAACAATGCTGAGTTTACTCCAACTCCCTGATAAGAAGAGATTAGAGGCAGTAGCACACGCCAATGTCACAGAGGTTCGAGTGGGAGAGTATATACACATATACATATATATGTGTGTGTGGAGTGGAGTAGGTTATTATCTAGTGGGACACATGTCATGTGTTAAATCCTGCTGGGGAAGTTGGGACATTGTAAAGGAGCCACTGTTCCTTTAACTGTCAGCAGTGGCCAATAATTTCTTGATTAAATATTCAGAGCAGCATTCACCCCCCACTTGTGTGTGATTATATGGGTCAAGAAGTAGAGGAGTCATGACACTGATGAATGGTTATGCACCTTCAGTGTTCATATTATGACTCCTTAATTCGGTTGAACAGTGGCATTGTTACACAGCAGTATAAAACCTAACTACCACTGGATTTATTCTTTATTGCTAAGAGAGGTCATTCGATAGAAAAAAAGGTCCTTCATAATGCCACAATGGTAGAGAACATTATATTGTACCAAACCCTTAATTAACATTAATTTAATTGTATGTTTAATTGTATGTGTACCTACTATATGTGCCACTATCTGTTTAGTTTAGTGCTACAAATGTCTGTATCTATATTTGGATTTGAAGTAGGTGTGGCCTAAACTGATTTTTAAAATTTTTTTTTGAAAAACACTGGGGACTGCTGGAAAAAGTCACAATTTTTCATTAACACAGTACATAACAACAAATCATTTGTACTGCCTGTATAATTTTCCCAGTAAGGTTATCATTTAATGATGATAAAGAACAAAAACGTGCAATGAATGTACAAGTTAATATGGATAAAAATATTTTTTTGGAGACTCCAGCAGAGAAATTCTCCCCGGTTACAATGAGTGGATTGTGCGGGCTATGTGCAGCAGTGGCTCTGCTGGGAAATGTCAGGGGGGACATTTTAAAACAGAAATATTAAACAGAAATTGTATTTGCGCAAGTGCCACACAAAGCAAGCACAGGCATATCGCCGCAGAGCAAACCTCTCTGCAATGGACAAAAGCAGTAGACATGCTGGTGCACTCCACAGCCAGCAGACATGCATTACGCTTGGAAGATCAAGTCTGGAGCTTGGGTCTGGAGCGCCAACACAACCATAAACCAGAAGACAAGTTCGACAACAACAGAAAAAAACAAAACAAAACATGTATTTGTATGTTTAGAAGACATATTTTGTTAAGTCTGAATAATGTATTCATATTCAGTTACATAACTTCTATACATCAGTAAAGTTCGGGAACACTAAACTCAGCTAAATACACAAAGGGACACTGTCTCTGCTGGATCAACTCGAGTGTCCTTGTACTTACAGATTGAACAGACCTCTCTATCTTTTTCACTTTCACTCATTTTCAAAATTAATTTTAGCCCTAGTATGTAAGGAGTAAAACACAATGCAGCATGATTTTATAGAAAAAAATAATCAATGATGAGATGGTGTGATGCAACAGAATGAAAGGGAAGTGGAAGTTGATTATTTTCAGCATGTATAACAGCATGTCCTGAAGTGTTTTATTCCTCTTAAATCACAGCAATTTGCTAATATATTAAAGAATGACTCGTGACATCTAATGTTGTGGAAAGAAGTTAGTTTCTGTTATCACTTTTGATATAAGACTATAAACAGTCTGCTCTTCATCAGCATCTTTTTCCCCCTCTCTTTTTAGGCTAATAAGAAAATAAATTCAGCTTGTCACATAACTGAGAAACTGCAAAGCATAATGTCTGCTGTTAGAAAATTAATCAACCCCTTTTAATAATAACATTTAAGAATTCAACAGCACTATAGTATAAGTACATGATAACCTCTACACTGATAAGTTTGCACTTACATTAAGTATGATTAAATGCAGGCACATTTTTGGAACTTAGATTGTCTTGCCCTGCATCAGTGACACAGTAAAAGATATTAAAGATGCAGTTATAGATAGTTATAGTGGCAAATAAGATGGTCTAAAGACCTTTACTATGGTGTTTTAACAGTCAACTGCAGCTTTGTCCTATTGACATTGTGCCTTTGCCTATAGCTGTGAATTATGTAATGTGTATTTGATTTCATGGACATTCATCTTAAACCTTCTGCTTCATAAGTGCTAATTCTTTGCTTCTGACTTTGTTTGGGGATACGACATGAAACATGTAAAATTAGTTTAAATTCAAAAAATCAATATATATTAAAGTCATGCCCACATTTATAATGCCCACATTAAGCATGCAACATAAAGCCTTCAGTTTAAGGAGTGAATTTTATAAACTCTCTCTGTACTGTTATCCTTCAGTATCTCAGTATCTCAGTTTTCAGAACAGGGCAAGTTGACCTTGACCTTGGCCTTGGCTTAAGTCTAGCCTTCTTACTGAAAACTTTTGTCTGACCTGTTACCCTGTGAAAGAAATGTGCCTAGGAAGATTTACTCAAATAATACAGTGCATTCAGTGCATTCATTCATTCATTCATTTTATTTTATATTCATTTATTTTACATATTTCAATAAAAAGAATCAACCTGGACTACAAGCATTCCTTCTTGTGAAGCTGCTTTTGCTAACCACACTTCCATCAATGCTTTTCTGCTAAAGATTCTGTTAATGAAGAATTAGTCATCCTATTTTCAGAAATAAACCTATTTGTTTAGTAATGCATAAAGAGCTGTCTGTTGCCTAGCAATCACTGCTATTTCAGACAGATCACATATTACTGTATTCTCCCTATGGTAATAAAGTAAGTTTGTTCCAATACAACAACTGTAAGAACAAATAATAATGCTAATTAATTATTGCTAACCAAATCTTTAGGCAACAGAGCTGATTAGGTAACAATGATCAGCAGCAAAAATACAATAATTAAAGTGCCATCATATGCGTAGATGTGTGCAGTGTGGAAATGCCATTTGAATATATTTTAAGATGGAAGAGAACCACATTATGACATGTCATTCAAATTCCACCATTTTAACCCTCTGTCAATATGCGCTAATTCAGATTTATCTCCTCATCACGACTGTGTAGGCATGCCACATCACAATGTAAACAATCTGACAATTGGTGGGAAAAAAAAATCAGAAATGCACAAAATGCATTTTGAGCAGGCCAAAATTATTGACAGCCCTCATAAAAATAACACATGCAGCTGTTTCACCATTATATTCAAAATTAGCAAACTTATCAGCGTTCATCAGAAATTGTATATAAACCATCAAGCTCTTTATTTTTAAATCCTCCTTCAGTTCAGACCACAAGTTTAGGGCTGCAAGTTTAGGCCCAAGGATTCTTCCTCATATCATCTCAGGGAGATTTTCCTTGCTACTTTCACTTCTGGCTTGTTCATTAGGGATCTCAATCTACATCTAGATTTCTGTAAAGCTACTTTGCCACATTGTATATTAATAAAGTGCTGTACAAATAAAATACAGAGGGTTCAAAACACTGATTTCAGGTTAATGCGTTTCTGTGTTGATTTGGATGTATGTTTGGGGTCATTATCTTGATGTCAGAAAGTCTTAACTTCCTGGCAGAGGCAACCCAGTTTTGAGATGAACCATCTAGGTATTTAGTGCAATTCAAGATACCACCAATCTACACAAAAGATCCTGGACCACCAGCTACAAAAGCCCCATAGTATCAATTATCCACCATCATATTTCACAGTGGATATTAGCCGATTTCCTGTCTGCAGCCCCTTTGTGCAAAAAGATTTCAGTCTCATCTGTCAACACATAACTCCAAGTATAGTTCCAATTATGGCTGCCAAAGTTCAAGTGCTGGAAATTTTCAGAAGTTCTCAAGAAGGGCTTCTCTTTTGCCAAGAGTGTGATTGTGTCTGTGTAATTTTTGGCCTTTCCTCCTCCACCATCCTTCTCAAGGATCTGGGTGGGGTAGCAATTGGGGATTGCCAGTATACCCATGGGCCTCTTACTGGCAATTTTCAACTGTTTCAGACTTCTGAGACTTTTTTGTTATGACCCTCATTGTGCTTAATGGTATTTTAATCGGCTCCCAAGTGAGTGGATGGGAGAGCAGGAGAGACCTCTGATGATTAGTGTACCACTAGGCAATCATGAGTATCTGAGCTCATGTATGCATAAGTGGGCAGTTATCTTAAATGCCAAAGAAGGTGACAGTAAGAATTTTGTTTGTTAAAATGCAGTCATATACAACTGAGCAAAGCATGCACAATGCACCTGCACAACTGCTGTTTTGTTTACACCAGGGTTCTGTTGTTGACCTGTGCACATGACTAGTAAGCTAAAACCAATGGAAGAGAAATGGGTTGACAAAAAGACATATGATTGCAGTGTTGTATATTTTTGGTATCTCTGGGACCACCAGGGCAGGTGGTAACATGACACAGACAAAAAGAGGTTGGGTAACAAAGAGTTTGGGCTCTAATGAGTACATTACTAAGAGGTATGGTTAAGTGTGCTGCTCCAATATTTAATTAAATTTGGCTGTAAAACAGCTGGCTGACAGCACTTACTGTCTTCTCTGTTGCTATATTTTATGTCAATTTATGTAAGCATAGGAACAGTTGTTAAATTATTCAGTAATTTTCAGATCATTCTTTGAGATGAGGTCTAAATACAAAACATCAAAGAGAGGTAATGAGAGAGAAAGTGGAAGTGCAAATTTGACTGACATTTCTAATGGTATCCTAACGGCATTGATATTGCTGACTATTATGTAAATAAATTGGCTGTTTTTATATAGTAATGCGATTTTTAATGGATTTGGATGTGGTTCTATGGAGTTTACACATAGCATAAAACATCCAATTAAATATGACGCACTCATCCAATATAATTCAATTTGTATAGAGCTTTTAACAACAGTCATAAAGTCACTCTACAGAAATCCAGATGTAGATTTGAGCAAGCCAGAGGCAACAATGGCACAGAAAAACTCTCTGAGGCAACATGAAGAGGAAACCTTGAGAGGCTCCAGATTCTCATCCTCTTCTGGGTGACACCAGATAGTAGGATTATAAATACTACTGTGTACTATAATACATTCTACTATAAGACATTACTAAGTGTGGTGAAAGGATGTTCAGTGTGAACAGGAGTCCTGGGATAAGCTCTAGAGCATTTATGATTACAACAGCAGTTCTTACAAAGTACAAATCGACTTGATTATCCCCTAAAGCAAGGGTGAGACTTGGGCATAAAATATTTTTTCAAAGTTCAAATTTTTAGGATCCATGTGAGGCCATCCGAAGCGGTAGAAGGTGACTCACAAGTGTAATCCATCCTGTTGCATTTTTTTGACATGTAAACTCCACAGCATCTTACACCCGGTTAAGAAGCTCATACATGACTAAATGAAGAATGATGTATTTTTTGACACGTGTTTAACATTTGCCGTGAACTGGACCTTATTAGCCATAAATAAGTTATACTTATATGTTAGAATTTGGGTGAAGTGGCCTATTTATGTTAAAGTGGAGTTACACAAATAGTGAACCTCCAAAAACAGGGTTAAGAATTGGGACAAGACATTTAAAGCTGTGCTAAGTGGGGGTCTCGGGAGAATGTAACTCCCCTTTTGTGTTGCTCCACCCACGTTAGTCTTGCGTGCTAATATATGACCACGAAAATAGCAGTGGTGTGCAATCATGTATTAACAAGCAAATTTCTATTTTCGTGTATGGCATTTAGCAGACATCCTTACCCAGATAGACTTACAGAAGTACCTTCGATCAAAATCCTCATCCTCATGTTAGTTCACCACGTCAGGGTCTAAGAGTACCATCAGTCTAAAAAAATGCTGTTGAGGAGATTAGTATAATATGAGGGGCTCTAATTATGCTTGCCTTGCCATGTAAATAAAGGCCCATGTCTTTTAAACACATTTGAATGTTTCTAACTTCTCTTGAAAAAAATAGCACAAACACTGAGATGAAAGAAAAACACTGAATGCTAAACATTTTGCCAGCCATGAAAATGACCTGAGGACTGTGCTGCCTAAGAGTAATCATTTCATTTTCATTTAATTTATGAGTCTCTAAATAAACTGAGTGTCTTTCTGTCTACTGAGAACAATAAAAGCTAAGCTTCTTGCAGATCAGTGAGCCCAAATTCAAGAACAGCAGTCTCTCCTGCTGAATGTTTCCTTACTTTTTTCTATAAGAATTAAGCAAAGTGGGTGAAGCCTATAAATTTAGGACAAGGCTTTCTGGGTGAGGAAAAAGTACCCTTAATTACACTTTAATCTCTTTTATGTCTTATGTAGCAGCCGTTGCACCACTACTATTCATTGCTATGTTCACATTAAATTCCTTAATAAAAGAAAAGAAAGGAAGAGAAAGAGAAAAGCCTCATTGTACGGCTGAGTGTAAGAAGATCTCCGGAGTGAGGTAAAGTGAGTGTTTGGATCATGAAAGTGAATTAGGTCAAACCACTGTTTAAATCGTACCCAATTATCTCACATTATAAGTAGGCCACCTACATTTTGCATTTACAAAAAATATTCTATTCTGGACAACACTGTACACTGATGAATGCAATGTATAATCTAATTAGTAAACTGCTTTATATGCTATTTTTTCCAAGGCTACTAGTCTAGCAGGACTACTTCTTATGGGTATAGAGCCCATAGACAAACCAGGAATATGACTAGGTTCAAAGAAATTTTTTTTCCCCCAAATATCTAATCTGCCCAAAAATGTGATCTTTTCAATTCAGATTCATCATAGTAAAATAAATTTAGTCATGGTGAATTCTCATCCACTAGCTAGTTCTCTCTTGTCATACAACAGCTACAGAATAGGGAGGTTCATGACCAACACATGATTATTCTGAGACTAGTAAAGCCACTGTATCTTAATAAATTGCTGCTAATGTGAGGGTCACACAGCCATGGGTGGCTTTGGTATTGCAAAGTTTGAAGCTTCTGATCTATAGATGTTTTTTTTCTTCATTATTTGTTGCATTGTGCACATGAATATCACTACTGGCTTCTCTCACACAGCCACACATTTCTCAGCACAGAAGTACAGTAATGACTTCAAAAGCAAAAGGCACACCCTAATTGTGAAAAACTGCTGAGAAAATAAACCCTCAATAATGGCTTATGCTCCTAATTCCTTTAATCACTACAACAGTGATGGTCTCTCTCACCTGTCCACAAACCTCTGGCCTGAAACAGTCACATTTTCAAAATTAATACACTTATCGCAAATAATTCACAAATAATGTGTGTGTGTGTGTGTGTGTTTTCACACTACTAAGAATAAATCAGAGAAAAAAAATCAGAATTGAGCAATTTAATACTTGTATTGTTCTTTGATATAATGTACCTGCACTATCATTCCATCTAAACAAAATGGATCAATCAGGTTGTTGTGCCAGGCATTCAGATAAAATCAACAAAACCTTGACTAATATACAGTGGAATATATTTAGAACAATTTAGGCTCATCTACCTGGTCAATGCTATTTTGCCTCAGCATGCAACCAGACAAACCTAAATCATTTCAACTTATGTAACTTTACAACTTTGTCCTGCTCAGAATCAGATCGATTTGATTCTAACTATGCAGCCAAACTTATTTTTCAGAGCTCAGGATGGCCTGAAACAATTATATACAATTATAACCCAGGGATGTGGTTTCAGCTCATTCATTAATGTAGCTGACAGGTTTTAATGGCACCATTCACAAACCACCAACATTTCTTCTATGACCTACTTTTATAACTGGAAAAACAATACTCACCTCACTATTACTGACATCACAGTGTTATTCTCAATTATCTCACTGGAAAGGACTTTCAAAACATCACTGCCACTGCAGCCCAGTCTGGCACCTGGATATCCATTCTGGAGGAACACATGGAGAAAACGATTCCCACACTTCTGCTCCTCCGCTGAAACAGACAGAGATCATGCAATCAGTTAAAGAATGCCTCATCTACTATCAGTCTGCCAAAATTGCTGTGGGTGAAACCCATGTATTTTAAGTAAGACACTACAGGTGAATAAGGTAATTTTTTTTAAACAATTATTTTTAAAATCAATTCTAATTACTTACAGTTGATTACTGATATTCTTACGAGTATTTTTTGTATTGAAACTGTTCCAAAAATTATTTATTCAAATGAGACTTTGTCTAATTTAAAATGCACAAATTTGCATACTTAACAAAACCAAAAATCTCTAGTTTAATGTTGTCTTAATTAAAATATTTATTTTACTGTGAAGATGATCTCATGAGAATGACTTTTAAAGAACATTTTGTTTTAATGTTGTTTCCTTCTTGTTAAATCAAGAAAATACTAAATTAACATCCTGGGAATGTGTTGGGATTCTGTAATTTTAAATAGGACTAGGAATGTAAAATACAACAGGAGTAGACCACTAGACAGTTGTCCTTTGCCCACTGTAGCCTCAGATTCTTGTTCTTGGATGACATGAGTGGAACCTTATGAAGTCTTCTGTTGTTGTAGTCTATCTGCCTCAAGGTTTGACATGTTGTGTGTTCCAAGATGCTTTTCTGCTCACCGGTTGTAAAGAATGATTATCCTAGCTTACCCTAGCTAGAATGATTATCCTAGGTTACCCTAGCTTTCCTGTCTGCTCAAACCAGTCTGGTTTTTCTGCCTGCAGAATTGCTGCTTACTGTATGTTGTTTGTTTTACACACAAAGTCTAGAGATTGTTGTGCATGAAAATTGCAGCAGTTTCTGATACACTCAGGCACTAACAATGCTATGCCGTAGTGACTGAGGTAACATTTTCCCCATTCTGATGTTTGTTGTGACCATTACTTGAAGCTCTTAACTGGTATATGTACAATTGTTTCTAAAAGAAGTGGTCAGTGAGTGTATTTCTGCATTGCANCAGTCCTTTTACTTCCATTAGCTCTCAGGACTAGTTTGTGGGTCTAGATACCATTCCTATTAGTTTCAATATAGTTACTGAATAATTCATAACACTTTAAGTCTAATAATAACTGAATAATATACTGAAGATTTAAAGGGTTATGCATTTTTTGTAGATTATTCTATTGAGTACTCCATGTAGTACGTGTCTATTTTTTGTGCTTGCTCCTCTAGATCTATCTCATGGTGTTGCTGGCTGTTGGTTCATGTCTCCAGATGATGTGTGAGGGCCTACTATTGTCCTGCTGTAGGGTCAGGTGCTGTTACCTGACAGAGAGAACAAGGAAATGCTGCCCAATCACTCTGTAGTGTACTCTTTTCATCCTGCTTTTAATGAAATAAAGCTGCCCCTAATCTGTATAGTGAATGCCTTGTACATCATTATGCAGCTTCCATCAGGCATCGATTTCCTAGGCATTGACATCAGCGAGTCTCACCCGTTTAAAAGGACTTAAAGCCACTGGTCCATTATACCTAGCTTACTCCATAGTGCACATTACAAGCCTACAGCATGCCAATTACTTTCTTTCTTGTTTCTCATGACATTTGAGGCACTACACAATGTGGAGGCAACTAAGTGTGACATTTTTCTTGCAGTGAATTAAGCTAGACAAGTTTTTTAAGACCTATTAAGCGCAANACCTCATTAGGTTAAAAAAGAGCTCCTTATGACCTTTTCTATGATTGGCAAGTTGCAGTACCTCACTGTACAAGTTGCATAGGGCATTATTTCATGCTAAGTAACAATGTATAACAATGTTCTTATCCAAGAAAATGTTTTAGTTTTCCATATTTTCTAAGTTGTTTCTTTTGAAATGTTATTTTGGAAGTTCTGTGATCAAAGAGCTTCTGAAGCTAATATATAAATTAGCGGATGTTTAAAACACAACATTAATTCCATGCACATTCAAATCCCATAGAAGAAAACATCAAAAACATAATGAATGGAAGCAAACAGTTGGACAAAAATATCTGGTACAATTCTGTGAACTGAACACACAAATGTCAAACACAGCCACTAAAATTAAGGAGCCCATGTAATGAATTCTTACCAATCATTATTCCTCATGTATCAGTGCTGAAGTTGTTTATTATATGTTCTGCAAACAGTGCAATCAATTCTACACAGGGAAAACAAAATTTATTTTTCATTTCTAGTGGCTATACACAATTTATCAGCAAGAAACCCAACAATAACAATCATCACTGTTAAAACTGATAGTGGCTGGTACAGTGTGGAAAAACTCATCTATATACATGGAACAGTGGAACATTTTATAAATAATATTAGGTCAAATAATAAAGCTTGAAAAGAGTTGCTTTTACAGAAAAATAATCAAAATCAGAGAAGTGTGAAGTGGCCGGGTATGAAGCATTTCAGTCTCCCAGAAACTCCTTCCATAAATGTTCTCCTTACAGAAATCTTCACTCTATCTATGATTATACTTTTTTCTGTGATAAATTACACATTTAATAAAATCTGTCTATTATTAGGCTTAAATTATGAGGAGCATCCTTCATCCAAATCCCTGTGAATTTGCTGTCACTACAGAAATGATAACGAATTACCTTTCATTCTCACTAACAAGTGACAAGGTATCAGCTGACCATTCATTATCTTTACAAGTGACAGCATGATGAAATTTAGATTTTCTTATTGTATGCAATTTCTAATTGTATGCAAATTAGGCGTGATGCGATAAACATGCGATAATGACTCGTCGGGACAATGCTATTACACATGTGGTCACAACTTTACTTTCTACCTGCAATTAGTTCCCATTTACTGTCTCATATGCAAAAATGGAAGAATAACTTATAACTACAGTCTCAACCTCTCATATATGACAGCTTATTAAATGTGACCAGACACATTAAAAAAAAAAAAAAAATTTCAGCAAATTTCAGTGAATGTAAGGTTAGAATGAGAGCATTAATATACACATGTGATTTAAATTATAGCTGGCACAAATGTCAAAGCTGCTCTTATAAAATGAGAAAAAAATCCTCATTTTATAGATGTAAACCTTCTCAATATTACACTCTAAAGCTATATAAGAAATTTTGTACTGATGATAGAAAGGCTAGGGACAGGATAGACCACTGCTCTGGGTCTCAGCAGCTTTCCTCACCATGCCTTGGTTTGGGTCCACTTAAGAGAAAATAGCACCTAAGGTGAGGCAATGATTAAAGACTGCAAAATCCCGAACCATTCATTTCCTCAGGGTGCTAAGTAGCATCTGAAGAGCTGCAGGTCTGACACCAAGGTACTGCATACAGCATTTATGCTAATTCTAGTCTGGTGGGTATTTTTTGACATCTCCATTTATGCAGGGCATTTTCAACTTGAGAAAAGGTGTCAAATTCATGTCCTTAAGGTCCACACCACTATAGAGTTTAATGTTTACCCTGCTCTAACTAACTCTAACTCAATTCACCTCATGTAGCACTTGCTAATCAGCTGACAAGTTTAATCTAGTTCAATCTAGAAAGTAATGCTCTGGTACTCCATGACTCAGCTTAGATATATCTGTACTATTGCCAAGGTTTATTTAGAACTAGATGTAATGGTGGAAAAACAAGTCTTGTGATTTCTCAAGAGACAATTTCCCATCTGATTTTGGAGGAAGTGTAAGAAATCCATGTTGAGCATTAATAAACATTACAACTATTTTGAATTTGATATTTATTAAATTATATTAATCAATCAAATAGTTGTAGAACTGTAGTTACAGATTTGCTCAACAAGAAGCAAAATACTTGAAATCCATTGTGAGTTTTAATGCCCAACTGTCACCTTCCCTTTGCTGTGGCACTTTTTGAAAACAATTACAATCCCTCCAGGACACCTGCTCCCCGTAACTCGTGTTTCATTTCTTCTCCATCTTTCCTTCTCTTCTCACTTGTGGGACGACGAGATGACGAATTACTGCTCAAAGTCCCAATGGCCCCATTACCCTGAGCTGGGCCTAACGGAGCGTTCGTCCTTTTTGTCAGTACTCGTCACCTGTTCTTCCCTGTCCACCGCTTCCCCACTTCTTACCACCACATTCCTCCACCTCAGACTCCCCCAGGGCTGCGTTTGTCAGAGAGGGGGAGTGTAGAGAGAGATAAAGGGGAGGGAGATGGATGAGGAGTAGGTCTGGCATACAGCTTTGCCCTGCATTTTGATGCATGCCTCACCTGTGCCTTCTGATTAACTCTGTATGTTTGATCTTTAGTTTTTTCCTCTGCTCTTTTTATGGCAGACTTGATTGTGGGAGGATGGTTTAACAGTGGGTTTACCAGTTGGGACAGAATATTAATATCAATGTGCATGAGCTACACTATATGGCCAAAAATTTGTGAACACCTGACCATCACATCCATATATGCTTGCTGAACATCTCATTCCAGATTTTCTNCTAGATTTTGGAACATGGTGCTGGGGATTTGCCCATTCAGCCACAAGAGCATTAGTGAGATCAGGGACTGGTGTCGAGCAAGGAGGCCTGGGATGCAGTCCAATTCCAAAGGTGTTCACTTGGGTTGAGGTCAGGGTTCTGTGCAGGCCACCTGAGTTCTTCCACTCCAAACTAGACAAACCGTGTCTTCATGGAGCTTGCTTTGCGCACAGAGGCTTTGTCATGCTGGAATAGGTTTGGGCCTCTTAGTCCCAGTGAAGGGAAACTGTAAAGATATAGTATACCCTATATAGCTCACTAAACTGAACACTATAGCAGACTGTTAAACATATGAAAAAAAAATGGCCAGAGTAGCAACTCGTTAGAAAACTAGTTTTCTAAATATGAACCGACTCAGCTTCTGTAGCTGATTCCCAGTTGTGATTAATCACATGCATGTATATAATTTACTTAACTGAAGGTAACTCAGCAGACCAGAAGATAACTACATGGCTAGAGACATTAATTTAAAAAATGGAGCATTTTCACTGACTTACACACGCCATCCACTTTATTAGAAACAGCTGTACACATGCACATTCATGCAGTTATCTAATCATGTGGCAGCAGTGCAATGTAAAAAATCATGCAGATCAGGTCAAGAGCTTCAGATAATGTTCACATCAAACATCAGAATAAAGAAAAAGTGTGATCTCTATGACTGTTATCTAGTTGGCCTAGGAAAAATGATTTAACGTGAAGTTACTTATGTGATTATGGGGAGGAGCTTCTTCTGAATATCGCAGCTTCCTTTAGGCATGTTTTCAGCATTGGCATACTCATATTTATGCCATGGAAATTAACAGCATATCTAAAATAACATAATAAGAATGCCCTTAACAAAATAAGCACAAATAATTGCATCAGTAGAATAGTAGATCCATAGAATAGGTTCGTATTTCCTCAAATTTTCCAGCTGTTTGTATTCTAGCAATCAGTAACACGCATGTGATTTTCAAGAATGATCTACTCTTTCCATTTTTAGTCCATATTGATGTTTTCAAATTTGCTGTTGTGTGATTTTTTTTTTAGTTTGTTAATGTGTTTTGAACATACCTGCCACAATAAATTACATATTTTAATACTTCAAACAAACTTAAGCATATACTGCCAACAGATTATTCATTCATAAATTCATCCAGCAAGCTCATTATTTCATATTAAATATGCATTTAAATCATCATATGGAAAAGTCAGGAAGACTGGAGTACAAAATTAAATCCTATGATGACAGCTAGGACAGAAAGTGAAGGGGAAATAATAACAAGACAAATAGTAAATTTCTTTCTCTCTCCAAGACCTCTATCAGTAAAGGAAATTCATGAGCTCTCTGACAGCCAGTGACATGAGATAAACACTGTCAGATGTGTCCGATGTGCCCAGTGGCAGCTGAGGTACGCTCACATAGCTAATCTGACAGGGTGGAGGTAAAAAATGAATCTGCTAAGTTGACATCAAGACCAATCTCATGCTGATAACATAAGCTATACCCCACCCATCTGCCATCTCTGTCACCAATTTATAGATTCAGCTCATCTGGCTAACAGGTTATTTAACTGTCATGTTATGGCTGGAGGAGTTATTTCTAATGATTGCTACAGGATGTATTTTACTCATTTTAACAAAATGCTGTGAGCCTTTAAATAAGCAAAGCAAATGTGAAGATCAATACAATATGTTAGTTGAATGCAAATGATAGTATTTTACTTTACTAAAGCACATCTCTTGGTAGAACAGACCTTTTGAACATCTGTATTTTAAAATGAGTTTTTTTTTGCTTTCAATAAAAGGAAAAGTATAGTATTTTTTAAGGTAAATGAATACTATGAAAATTGAAGTGATGTATCTTTTGTGGTCTGTTTGTTACATTGACTTTATGGCATTCTTGGGACATTAGTTTAAATTGACTTCCTCCATCAATATATTGAATAACATGAACTTCCTGGTTGCCAGTGAACAGGGCAGTTAGAGCTTTGACATATGTTTCGTCAAGTTATTGAATACAACTTTTATTTCTGTTATTGACTTTTAGGGACTATACACTGCATACTTCCTAGTTAATTCTTTGAGTACTACATTCTCCAGGAATATTTTCCACTGTTATCACTGCTTATATAATGCTGCTTAATTTATGTCACTTATGTTACAGATAAACATAACAAAGATTAAGATTTATTTCCCTGATATGGATTTTGCAGGCTAAAAAGAGATATTTAGTGTTGTCAGTTCAACTGAGGAGCATCAATCTGCATTATTTAATGGTAATTAATTAGGATCTCTCAGTGCCATGCTCTTAAGGACTCCAAATGTTACAATGTTAATAATACATTATAATACAAACCACAACACAGCCCTTTTTAAACTCTTCTGAAAAAAAAATCCCACTTTTCTAAATGTCTTGGATTCTGCCAAAGGTGTGTTTTTCCAGCTGTCTAATGACCATGTTAATAGAGAAGTATTTTATGACAGCTTTTAAATAGAAAGAACAGGGCATTATTATAGCTGTGCACTCAAGAAATGCTTAAATGCCAACAGCAAATTCATTTTTCAGCCTATCAGCACTCAGGTGGCCATAGCAATGCAGAGTTTATTAAGAGTATGTCAGTGCTGTGAACTAAGAGTTCTGCAAAAAAGAATGTGGTTAATGAATGTCATGTCTGTTGACCTTCTCAACCTCACATTGTCGGGATCCCTGAAAGGGTTCTAAGATGAAATTAGATCAGGCTGAAACCTTGGCTACAGCAAGACAGGAAAACCAGCAGAGATTTTTGGATTTCCTATTATCTCAGATGCAAGAATATTGTAGATGTTAAAAAACAAACAAACAAACAAACAAACAACAACAACAACCCCAAAACAAAACTAGTTCTTTTATTTGGTGTATTTTCTGTCCCTGAATATATATTATTTTGGTCTCTGAATTATTGGCACCCTTGGTAAAGAGGAGTAAAAAAATTATTAAAAAATCTCCTTATGGTTAATTAGCTTAATCGCTCAATAAATATATGTAAATCTATATGTAAATACAAGTCAAGAGTTAATATTCACATTAACATTCACATAACATTAGAATGGGGAAAAATGTGATTTCAGTGACTTTGACAGTGGCATGGTTTTTGGTGCCAGACTGGCTGGTTTCTGTATTTCATAAACTGCTGATCTCCTGTGATTTTCATGCACAACAGTGTGTATACACAGAATGATGAGGAAAAAAAAAACAACCAGTGAACTGCAGTTCTGCGGGCAGAAATGCCTTGCTGATGAAAAAGGTCAGAGGAGAATGGGAAGACAAGTCAATTATTATTCGGAATAAATAGATACATATACAAATGAATTTTTTAAAAAAAAAAAAACCTTGCCAGAAGTTTTGCAGTCGGTTGAGCCTAAAGAGTGATTAACCTAACTGTGAGTTGCAAAAAAAAAAAAAAAAAAAAGTTAACTGAGAGTATCTGTCAGAATCAGAATTCACAGACCATGCTGACAGTGCTGACATTATCTATCTCTGGATTTCTTCAGTTTTTCCAAGGGCATAGAGCTAGTGTTCATATTTAATTTAAAAAACAAACAAAAAAAAACAACAAAGTCCGATTTAGGCCATTTGGGTTTAGATATGAATATAGATATTTAGAGCACTAAATAGATACAGATACTATAGTGTAAATAAAGGAATATTGAACACTGAATACTCACTGTAAAGTAGAATTCCATTAAGGGTCTTCGCTTTCACAGTAAGATGAATGCTAACTGTGTCTCTAGAAGATATGGTCTCAAAGCTTGTATACAGTGGAGTAAAGGGCTGAAGCTCCAAGTATGAAGAACCACTAAATAATGGGAATAATACAGACGTTTCTGAAATAAAGAGGAAAAAGGAAGGGTGTTGATTAATGACAGTCAATGAGCTCAATTATTGTGATAGTTAAAAGCACATTAAAGCACATACTGATGGCAACAGTTCATCATTTACTCATTCATCAAGCACATTACATTGGATCATTAGAGCTGACAGTCTTGGACATATACCATTCTCTACACTGTTTGATTTTAAGATGCTTGAGCAGCTACAGCCTAGTTAAGGATTCTAAGAGGTAGGCATTCTCTGACACTCATCCTGCCCTGCATGAGGCCACTGTTATCTCACTGAGGATGACAGATCCATGTGACTTTGGGCAAACAGGTTGGAGGAGGCTCTGGCTTCAGTCACAGTTTCTCTGTGGCAGTAATGAACCCTTATCTTTTTTGCTCAAAGGGCAATATATGTAGTGCTGTCATGCAGCGCAGGTGGGTGATGTCATGGGATTGAGATGGAGGACCCCAGCAGGCTAACCAATAAGGCTGAGTCAGCAAAAACATAAATAGCAATTTCATAGTGGTTCACAAAGCAAGTAAGTCATTCTTATATGTGTAAAGTGCTGAGATTTGAACTCAAAATGAAAAGTGCTATATAAATAAATCTGGCTTATTATTAACAGTGTTTAGTGCCATGTCTGTGACATTATTTCTGTTAACAAACTAAAACCTAGGTAGACACATTCCATTATAAAGACGCTCACAGAGTGGATGGTGAATACAAAGAAAATGAATGAAGAAGATAAACATTGGAGGTCCCCCCCCCATTCTGACTGCTGAGTAGAAAAGCCTTTCTAACTTTCTGAGGAAAGCTTTCCCTCTTCAGTATCTTCATCAAGATTATATCACTAATAAAGTGATATCTTATTTCACACATTGTGAACTTTGATGAAAGTCTTAGTACTTTCGTGTGCTACATTGCAAGCATTTTCATCTTAAAAATTAGTCTCAAAATAGTCCTTAATACTGAAGTGGGAAAATATATAGTCTGCAAAATTATTTACAAATATAAATGTTTAAGTCATGACTGCATGAGTATTCACCCCTGTAGCCCTAAGTGAGATAAAGTGTCACATGAGCTCAGTATAAATCTTGTTCATGAAAGGCACCAGATTTAGTCAGAGAACACACCTAAACAAACAGTCGATAGGGACAAAGTTCTGGTAAGTTATCAGTCAGGGATTCATTCTAATTAATCTTGAACATGCTGTGAAGCATCCTCAGCGAACATTCCGTGGTGCACCATTACAATCGAAAGAACATGGCACCAACATGACTCTTCCTAGAGGAGGCTCTCCAGCAAAAGTCAGTGCCCAGGTAAAAGTCAGTGCCCACAAAGTCTGACCAGAATAAGCCATTACTGAAAAATTACTGTGTTTAGAGCTCAGTAAAAGTGGAAAAGGTTTTAAAAGCTTCACTGGTTTGATGAGACCAAAATTAATTTTTTTTAACCTTAGCACAAACTGCTAATACTGTCAATACTGTCTATCACCAAGAGAACACCAAATCCATATACTAAAGCACGGTGATGGTAGCATCACTTTATGGGGATGCTTTTCTTCCGCAGAGCCTGGGAAACTGGTCAAGGATGACAAAGTGTAACAAAGAGCTCTCACGCTCATTATATGGATCCATTTGCTTGAGGTTTATTAATACAAAGGGCAGGGTCAAACTGTTCTGGGTCAAGCATAGGTAAGGCTCAGGGTATTTCCAATCCAAAACAAAATCCAAAATTGTAATCACAAAACAAGGCCAGGTCAGAATACCAGAAATCAGTGATAGCATACAATCCAAAGTGCTCGGCAATGACACAAACAGGGCAAGGCAAGATACGATCATGCACAGGAAGACAATCCAGAACAACTTACTAGTAGGTTCAAGATCCAGTTACACTGAAGTGGTTCAAGATTAAAATCTTGAATGTGTTAAACTGCCACACTCAGAGCCCAGATCTAAAGCCAACTGAGAATCTGTAGTAAGACTTGAAAATTGCACCAACAGTTTCTATTCAGTCAGACAGAGGTTGTCTATTTGTCACAATTTTGCCAAGAAGTGTGGGTAAAACTAGCAGGATCCAGATGTGCAAGGCTGATAGAGACAAATCCCATAAGAGTTGCAGCTATAATTGCAGCCAAAGGTGGTTCTTCCAAGTGCTTTTTTGTTTAATTAACTATTGTGCCACTATAATACAAATATTTTGCACCTTCAAGTGTTATATTACCAATGTTATATGACATATTATTTTAGACATATTATTATCAATCCAATTAAGTCCATTTCAATTCTGGGTTGTAAACACTACAAAATGTAGTGGAAGTGAGGTATATACATTGAATATATATGTCTTAGGCTGTGTGTAGTGCACATTATAGGATGTAAAAGCAAGGAGTTATGTGGTCTATAATGAGCCCTGCATTGAAAATAGCATCAGCCAAGATGCTGCAAAAGTTCAATAACTGATATTTTCATATCACATGGTGAGTGAGACAGTAAGTAAGAACAGAGACAGGAAATTCAGTTTAAGACACTGGTTTTGCTCCTAGCATTCCCTACAGAGGTTAACCTGACAATTTGAACAATGAGAAGTGTCCCATTGGACACTGGGGCACATTTATGAGGACTGAAGACGGTGGTAATGAGGCGTTCGAGGAGGTCAGAATCAATATGGGAATGAGACTGAATAATTTCCTGCTCCAGTGCTTTGCTGGCTGGAGCTGAATCATGTGATCCCACTCCCACAACTCCTCTTCGCTACTCTATGCAGCTTACATGCTTGATAAACTTTAAGCCTAGTTGCTGACCTCCTGCGTAATGTTACTTTAGCAAAAGATATACTGAAGCATCGTAGCATCAATTATCTGTACACTCAGAATTATAATATGCTTATTTGTGTATTTAGAATGTCCCAATTGCTGAAATTAGGATTGCTGAATCATCCTCCAAAAGGAACTTGTTCTCATTGATGTAATGCTTAACAATAATTCATACCAAAGGACCAGGGACTTCAAGCCATCTGACCGGTAAATATAATTCTCTCCTAAACACTTAGCCAGCATGTAAATAGCCTTCTAAAACTTGGAGTTCTCAGGTGCTCAGTTGTGCTGCTGCCTCTGAAGTGTGCATGACCCAGAGAGTGCACAAGCAAATTCCTGAATCCCATGAAGAGCTCAACCCAGACAGAATGCCAGTCAGATTGACAGAGCTTTTCAAACAGTCATTGTGATTGGCTCTCCTTAGTGAAAAAGAAAGTACACTAAACTTGATGATGCTGTAGCACACTTTAGTCTACTTGGAGACACATCAATGATTAATACATTTACATTTGCTAAAATAGAATGACTAGATGTTTTTGTTATTAGTATACTTTAATTATACAAAAATAATATTAAAGTGTTTAAATACACTAAAATGGAACTATTTAAGTATACTTCAGTACTCTTTCAAATCCCAATAAAATGGCTACTTTTTATGCAATTTGCTTTCATATGTTGACATATTTCTACTTCTTCTGAAACAGGAACTCAGTGTGATGTCATGCTGAAGTGCGTGACTGATTTGCACAACAGCCAATAGCATTCGAGATACACTATACCCACGGCAAACCTACAACAAACATGAAAATAGCTTAGCTACGGAGAACAGCGATGAGATTAATGAGAGCCTTTTACTTACTCTTTTACTTTACTTACTAATGGAAAATCTCTGACAATGTATAAAGATGGAATCATGTTCTTGTCTGAAGAAGCAGCAAAGTCTAGCACTGTAGAGCCCTAAGTTGGTAAAACATCTCCAAAAATTGCCTGTCGAATCCCCCCTCTTCAAAACAAATAAACTCCAAACACTTTTCTTCTTCAAGTGATGGTTGGAAAAGGGAATAGTGTGCAGGAAGATGCACAGCTAAAAACACACTGATGATAAATAAAGGAGTTATCATAATGAGTTATCACAACATTTTGATTGTTTTCCCGAAAGTGATGAACTACAAACAAACAAACAAACAAACAAACAAACAAACAAACAAACAAACAGATAATATCTTCAAACTTTTTTTTCAGATATGATATTGTATCTTTGTTCCTAAGACTAGGAAACAGGTACCAAAAGTTCTGAAATACCAATTTTGAATTCCGGAGCACATTTAATATACTGCAGCATATGTAATTTAATCCATGGAATCATATATGAAAAGATATCTTAAGTATTAGGACTGAATTACTACTGCATTTTCAGTATATTCTAAACGTATTCAAAAAAGTAATATCATACCTACCTACTCCTCTAGTTTACTTAGATCAGAGAAATAAAACCCATACAATAAGGTATACATTTATCAACAAATGTATTTCCCATTGTGCATTGTATTAGGGATTTCAAACAATCAACACTGTAGCTTTTCAACCTTGAAAGAAAGTGGCAATTAAACAAAAACACATATTTTGAGTACAACTTCCACACTATCAACTTATGAACAGATTATTATATCTTCCCCTAAGAACTCATTTCAAGCACCAATCCCAAACTAAACAGCTTCTAAATTACACAAAACAGCATTTGTTTTAGGGCAATCACAAATTTTTGAAAATATGAAAATATCAAACTGCTTAAAGTTTTGTAATATAATATATAGATAAAACATAAGCATTTTTAAAATATACTTTACTTACTTAAAATCTTATATATATTTTTTACCTACAAAGTACCTACAAAGTGTATTTTAACAAACTAAACGAAACTGTAACTAAGACATACAGTAATGTAATATAAAAAGTATATTATAATAGTATTTATTTAACAAAGCATGCAAGTGTACACTGAAAAATAGAAATATATGGTTATATATATGTATAACAAGTTTCTAATTACTAATTTGAATTATGTAGAGTGAGTGTGATCAATTCACACAGTATTAACCAGATGCTGTATTAACAGGAAGAAATAACTACAGTATAGATACCTCACAACGTCAGTGACCTGGGTTTGATCCTGAGTGCAGGGTTTGGTTTTATTCAGGACTTGAAATTACATGATCAAATCATGTTGGATGTATGAAAACAAATTGTGCTAATGTAACTCAGTTTATTCGCTGTAACAAAGTACGCACCTGAATTAAACAAATGAGTTTTTTTTTTAGCGTACCTGCTAGCATTTGAGGGTAATATGTTTTTTTTTTTTAAGCACATTTAGCACCACATATAAAGTACATAGACTTGTTAGTATATCTATCACTTTGCCACTTTAGATAATGTTTAGCATGTTTTAAATACAATTAAGTGCACATATTTTTTACTAAAAAAAAACAAAACAAAAAAAACAATAGTGCCCACCATCACAATGGGTGTTTAAAGAGGAAAAGCTTTACAAGAGTGATGAACCATGAGATAAGCACAGATACACTCCTGATGGATAGATGGAGAGGAAAGAGAATAAACATGTCATGCTAAAAAGAAGCAAGTCAGCCTCAGCCATAGATAGATAGATAGATAGATAGATAGATAGATAGATAGATAGATAGGTAGATAGATAGATAGATAGATAGATAGATAGATAGATAGATAGATAGATAGACTAGTACTTTGACCACAAGTACTAGGTATCATGTCTGCATTGATCATGCTCTGCTAGTAGGTATATAGTTATTTGCTATAGAAAGAGGAATCTTGTAACAATCACTGCATCTTTCATTCATTTTACTAAATGAATTAATACATTATTAGACATATTACTGGATATTAGACTAACTTAGTCATATTATTGCATACTGGACTAAATTATTATTCATATGAATAGATATTGAATTAAATTATTAGTTATATTTCTGGGTACTGGATTAAATTATTGGTCATATTACTGGATACAGAATTAAATTATTAGTCATATAAATGCATATTGAATTAAATTATTAGTCATGTTACTGGATACTGAATTCAGGTATTACACAGTATGGCAAGGAGGCAAGGAATGCTTTCCCAAACATGTGATTCAAGTAGCACACCCCTCGAATCACCAGATCTTCATGTGTACCAACACATTAGTAGGGGTTAAGAAAGCACCAAAAGCAACATCTGCTTGGTGGCAGATGGAAAAGTGTGAATCCCACATGTCTAGTACAAAAGAACCTCGAAGGAATAAAAAATGCTAAGCATGTAAATAAATATATAAATTAATTAATTAATCAATGAATTGCTGAATCAATGAATCTGCTTGCGTGATTATGTGATGTTTCCCATGGGAAATGCAACTGAGCCAGCCCCTCCCCTAAAGCACCCCGTTGCTTTTGCACTCTGCCTGGAGAGACAAATAGCATTTCCAAGGATTACTTAATTATCTGCAAATTAGCACTTTGAGAATAAATTGCAGAGGTGCCAAAGAAAGGGCAAGAGAGTGTGGGGGAAAATGGTCCATGAGTTATTGGGAGGGGGGAAGAGGGCACTGTTTGTCTTCACAGCCTTTTGATAAAGGCTTGCTGTGCCTGTGTGCAAAAGAAACATTAGTTCATTAAGATTTATGGGTAACAAGCAAGCATTAAATGTTAGGATTTAAGTACACAATTTTAGTAGACACAGTGACAATTAATTAGCCTAATGCATCAGCGGCTCACTAAAAAGGACAAACATAGAAGACAGACAAACAAATATACAATATAAAGCTCTTATCTATTAGCTATTTTGAGTACAACACTTTCACATACTTGAGAATTATATCAAAAAAGCAAACAGTGCAAAAAAAAAATCTCTCTCTCTCTCTCATATTTATATATATATATAAAGCCACATTATATACCTAATTAATTCCCTGACACAATACTTGGCCTGTACATTATTCTTAAGGCTTTCACATCTTTGCTACAGCTCAACGTTAAGCATATTGCTGGAAACAATCTAAATATTCAAATTCTAAATACTGCCTAGAAATGATATAAATCAGACTGTGCTTATGAATTGCCAAGTGTTTTAATTCTTTTTTAAGCTCCATAAACACCTGCTTCCTAACAGCAATGGCCCATTTGTGTTTATGTCCGACTACAGGCTCATCAATCCATATGTATGATTCTAAGCTAATGTTCTCAGTACAGGCTATGAACGAGTCTATGAATGATATTAGCATAAATCCATATTTGAATTCCAATTCCATATAAGACTGAACGATATTCCTGAGCTGCCTTGTGATATTCAAGATACATTATGTTTAACTTTTCAACCTCGAGATGATGCAATTTTTACATATTCCAGAAAGTCTATACTAGAAGGACATTTATGAATATTACAGAAACTATAAGGCTGTTCCATATTGTCATTGTAAGTGCCTGAAGATATAAAATGACCAGATCACACTCACTTAACCACTCAATTTAAATTGCTCAGTCAAAGAGGGTTCATGGAAAGAAGACATGCTCATTTTTTTCACTTTGTGTATGTGTGTATAAAACCTTGGTTTACTGACCGTTTCTACAGTTTCTATGCTAATATTTGGGCAGTAAAGTATACAACATATAGAAAGGAGTATTTAGAGAAGAATAAATGTATTTTTGTTAAAATCATGCTTGGAAATGCAGTTGCAATACAATTTACTGTGGATGATGTGTGTGCACGTGCGTGCGTGTGTGTGTGTGTGTCTCCCAGGCATACTCACAGGTCAGTGATGTATGGCATATGGCACACGGTTATGGCTGCTCTAATTCAGTCACCGTTATGCAGTTAACATCAATCGAGGCCTGTCTTTGTGCCAAAAGCTTTTTTTCATACTGCAAGCTGAGGCAGAAAGACATAAAGCTGCTTTTATATGTGCATTAAACTTCATGGGCCCCAATTAGCACAGACTATATGCTGATATTATATACCATACAATCTTCCTGTAATGTCACTCACTGCACATTTATACCTGCTGAGAGTGGAAACATTTTCTACCGCACCGCCTTCTGTGTGATCTAACTTTAAATGAGATGTTTTCTGAGAAATATTAGGCCTGAGGAAAATTAAAGTTCTACAAATAGTGTCAGTCTTTGGAAAAATTTGTTATGGGGGATGGAGCCTTCTGAGAAGCAATAGCACCATTAAGATGAAAGGTATCTCACCCTGCACCATGCTGAGAACAAAAAAAATAGGTTGTACCAAAACCCATCCAGAAAACTGCAATTATGAAGACTGGGCACGCACGCACGCACGCACGCACACACACACACACACACACAAATCAGGAAAAATCAGCTAAAGCCAAAAAAAAAAGGTAATCTGATAGTATCTACAGTCGTGGCCAAAAGTTTTGAGAATGACACAAATATTAGTTTTCACAAAGTTTGCTGCTAAACTGCTTTTA
>CM074972.1:7641507-7695231 GCA_037577455.1 Pangasius macronema
AAGTGTGAATACTTGTAATATTTTCCCTGGTCTTAAGATTTTGTTCAGGAGTGTATGTCCTATATCTTATTAACACACTTCCTGTGCTGTCAGAATGTTGCAATATCAGGATTCCACAGTGAAATGTGGTGGACATGTATATAGCTTTGAATTTGAGGATGTCCAAAAGCCATATGAGATCTTATTTATACTGCATAACAGAACCAGTGAAGATCATGCTCTCATTTCACACAGGGAAGTTGAGCCATGGAAAGTTGAAACCTGGGACCCTTATTATTTCTACCTATTATAAAAGCAACAATGTACTTGGGCAGAATGTTCATTTTAATTATATACATGATGAAAGATATATGTCTTTCCTGATGTTATAATGTGATGGGGGAAAAACATTAAATCCTCTTTCTCAGTGGCTATTTTAATACCCATGTATGCCAATCCCCTCCATATACACAATGTAATAAATTTCACACAAGACCAACATGACATTCCTCCATTTGTAAAATTAAAATCATGACCCGAGTGCATTTTCAACACTTAGCATAACCAGGCTTTAACCAGAACATGGATATATCAACCCTGAACCACATGGACCTCCAGGGAAAAAAAAAAATAAAAAAATTATATCAGGACAGAGAACTCAAATCGATCACTTTAGCATGACACCCTATTTATATTTGTGGGTTCCTTGTCCTTGACCACTTTATGCATACATAAAACTTACAACTCCATAGCACCCTATACTTTTACTTATACTTTTTTCACTTAGAAAGATCCACGATACTTTGCCCTACAAAGTGAAAAAATATAACCAAGTCCAAGTCAAATGAGAGGGTTTTTAATAGAGAATACCTACATTTTTGAGCAACATGTAACTGCTAGTAATCAACATCACTTGCTTGTGTCACTATGATTGCAAAAGTAACTAAATAATCAGGAAAATACCCACCATTTCACACCTCACATTTCAACCTGGCTGTAAGGCATCTTAATAATTTATCAACCTATTTCAACCGTCGAGCTATTAGCTACAGTCTGAGTGTTCTGGAAACAGGCTTGCATCCTGCCATTAGCAAATATTTCAGTTGCATTTCCTTTCAGACTTTTAATGTATACTGTTTTTAGGGATGAGATAAAAGCAATAAAAACATAATGTAATATGGCCAAAATATAGCCAAGATTTACACTAATATTATCTGTGCCAAATATGAGAGCTAAGTCCAGGGTGAGTATCCAAAAAAGTGTAATACTCCCCAGTTTAGCTGTTAAGTATAAATATCCATATCTCTCCTTTTGGAGAGAATATAAGTGTATCTACTTAAGCTCTAAAAATGAAGTCAAATTAGACAGGAAAGTAAGATAAAAGAACAATTTTCTGACTAGAATAATCAATATGCATGATACGAATTGAGGCACAAAGACCTTTAAGTGGCATTGGCCTGTCTATGATAATTCAAATTACAGTTTAAAGTATGCTAATACAACCACTTCAACCCACTGCCTTGCAACATGCATTAAACAGCAGTTATAGAAGTCCAGAATACTGCAGCAGTAGTATATATAGTGTCTGTCATTTTGTAACATGGGAAGATTAGTTTATTTTCCAATTCAGCAGTGTAAAACAAGGGTAAATATATAACTACTAGAGTTGAACTGGATGTAGTCTTCTGCTGTTGTAGACCATTTGCCTTAAGGTTCAGCATGATGTGCTTTCTGAAGTGCTTTTCTGTTCACCAAAGTTGTAAAGAGTGTTTTTTTTTTTTTAAGTTATTTGAGACCGCCTATCACCTTGAACCAGTTTGGCCAGTCTCCTCTGACCTCTCTCATCAACATGGTGTTTCTGCCCACTGAACTGCTGCTCACTGGATGTTTTTCGCACCGTTCTGTGTGAACTCTACAGACTGTGAGTGAAAATCCCAGGAGATCAGCATTTTCTGAAATACGCACACCAGCCTGTCTGGCAGCAGCAACCATGAGACAGTCAAACTCACAGAGATTTTTCTTTATTCTTTATTTATGTTGGATGTGAACAGTAACTGACTCCCTTGATCTGTATCTGCATTATTTTATGCATTGCTCTGCTGCCTGTTGATTGGATGATTGGATAATTGCATGAAAGAGCAGGTGTACAGGCATTCCTAATAAAGTGGTTGGTGGGAGTATATGTAAGTAATAAAACAGTGTGGTGCACTGTTATAGGAGACATGACCCTGAGGCTGATTATTTACCAATAATAGCATGTTAACTTATACCACAGCGATTTGCCAATAAATATAATTTTTAATTTGCTGAAAGACTTGACAGACTTTTAACTCTTTATAGTTTTGTTTAATGTTATGTATTGTGTAATTTTATGTTTGTGTAATGTTATGTAATGTCCTTGCGATAAATTAGTTCCCGTTATCACTTACATTATAGCAGCTAACAGCGATTCTCTTTTCTCTTCAATTCTCTTGAAGTTAATAAGAAAACAAAATAAAACAAAACAAAACACACAGCTTGTCATGTTGCCAAAAAACAGGAATTCACAAATTCCTCTGTCCTGAAGACTCTCCCTTGGCAGAAAAACTTACTGAGTGTTACAAAACACTAGCACTGGAGACTTCTTTTATAAATAAATGTCCCCTTATAGAAAGCTTCACCATATGATTATACATTTTCCTTTGTTAAATGTCAAAGCTTTTTAAAAATCTTTTTATCATTTGCCTTAGATTATGTGGTGTGTCCTCCAAACAAATTCATATAAATGAGTTAAAATGATAACACATGAAAATGACAGTATTGATATAAACCTGTCATTTACCTTGTACCTGACACTACAGAGCTGCTGTTATGGGTGAATTAGTGATGCTAAATTTCTCCTAGGTGTGAATGCATGTGCGATTGTGTGTGTGTGTGTGTGTGTGTGTGTGTGTGTGTGTGTGTGTGTGTGTGTGTGTGTGTGTGTGTGTATTCCCCTGACCAGAATAGAGATCTTACTCAAGATGAATGAATGTGATTTCAAGTTATAATACCTTTTCTGTTACTCCATTAACTAATCATGCATAAACATTAATATTTCCCACCATCCCACAATCTGGCTATTTTAACATGGCACTGTTTTGAAATCCTTCAATGGCACTGACACAAGCATAGGTAATCTGCTCTGATTAGTTTCCATAGCACCCAGTGTATTTAAGTGACTGCTGATATGCATGAGTTGAGAAGAACACATGTCCAAGAGCAATGAAAAAGAAAGAACTGGAGAAAAACAAATCCCCCTGAGTGTGTGCGTGTGTGTGATTGAGAGAGAGAGAGAGAGAGAGAGAGAGAGAGAGAGATATTCAAGTCCCTAATTAAACAAATTCCTTACTTGCAGTTTTCTATGTTGTTCCCAGCAATGGCATTGGAAGTGTGAAATCCTCTGAGCTTATTAATTTCAATTATTTCAATACAGCCAGTGTAGTTGTATAAAGGCTCAGCTCCCTAAGGGAACAGAGGAAAGAAGACAGTGTTTTTTTTTTCTTCAAGAAAGCAACAACACAACCACATGCCTGAAGCAATTTAAACAATAATTCAGTGAATATGTGGCACTGTGAATGTTAAACCATGTTGCACACGATATAATCACTGTATCCTGTAGAAACCTATAAAATGCTTTAAATCACTCAACCTTTACATGTATATGCATAATTACATTTCATGAGATTGAATTCACAAGTAAATAAAATGTTCCTGGATAAGACAAAAGACTGAAAGGTACTGTGATAAAACATCCATTCTCTGCTGCTGAATCTCCTCAGGTCTCTTCTTTTTCTAAATTTCTCAGTAGTACCTGAGAAGTTATACGACCCCATACCATTGGCCTTGGGCTCTATTGTTTGACTTACGTCGTATGCCTGAATGGGCAAATCCCCATGGCCATGTTCCAAAATCTAGTGGAAAGCCTTCCCTGAAGAGTGGAGGATGCTACTGGCAGCAAGGAGGGTATGGATGCCCATGGTCTTGGAATATGGATGTGATGGTCAGGTGTCCACTTACTTTTGCCATATAATGCATCACCATGTGTAAAACCTTCCCCCTCATTTCTATACATTAGTTCTTCCCTTCAGAGCTACAGCTTCTCTAGCCTCCAGTGCTCCCATTCCTGGTTCATGTCCAATAACTAGATGACTGACTTTAATGATGAGCAACCACCCCTATTCTTACTTCATTGGCCCCACACTGGGTTCCATCGGGGTGTTCTATGACACTGATATTGTGGTTTGCTTCTGTCAAGTGTGTCTGTCAGGGAATCTTGACTCAAGCAGACTTCTCACGACTTCCCAACTGACTTTTCACCAGCTCCAGCTCGTCTCCAGTTCCATGCCCTTTCTTGCTTGTCATCACCCACTCTTGTTACTTGTTCAAGCCCAGCCTACTTAGTTCTAAGGAATAATTAGGCTCCATTCACCCTACAAGCCTAAGCCAAATCTCCAATCCAATTTATTTTGTCAGGTTGTTCACCTTATTCAATGTGCCCTACATTTAACAGTAGTCTGAACACCCTCTTGAACTAACCTTGCATGCACAAATAGCCAAAAAGCAAATACAGCTGCATATATGATTTTTGAATAGCTGCTTGGGTCAATGTTTAGTTAGTCTGCTGCATACAATTTAAAATATTTTTTAATTCCTTTGTGTGTCAAGTTTTGCAGAAATTATGTTTCATGCTACTTGCACCCTGCAGCCAGAGCGAGGAGTTTGTTTCTATGGTAACTATTAATGACTCCAGTCAACTTACATAAATCTCACGAGATTCAGCAGTGCAGGGTTACATTCTATACTGACAGTGTGAAACTACGCTGTGAGCATAGACCATGTTCTGCATTTCTCCAACATTTCTGTGCTTTGACATTGCCTGTTTGAAGTTTGTGATTAATTTTCCTTATATTACTTGAACAGTTTGAACCTGCATGCTGATACCAGTGCACTATACACTTGCATCCTACCACCTCTGGCTCACCAGGATTGCATCATATATAGACACATATATAAATTGCCTCTTATCCAGAATAAACAGAAGCATAAATATTTAATAAATGATGTCTACAGCTGCTGTATGAATTAATGTAAAGATTAAAATGAAAGATTTTAATCTGTCATGCCTTAACACAGAAGAAGCCAATGTAATCCAGTAACTGTAATAATCTTACCTTATATGAAGAGTAAGTGAGAGGCAGACCTCCTACAAAAATATGGCCAGCTGTTTGTAAAGTTACTCCTGACCAGTAATTATTTGGATTGCTTTGAGCACGTTGAAAGCCAGACACAGCAACCTCTGCTTCACACGGAGCGAGATACTGTCTGTGGAGGAAAAGCATTTTATTAAAATAATGCCTCACGGAATAGTCAAGTATATGGATGAAGATGAGAACTACATAACTGCATGCAGGCAGAGAAATCATATTTGGATATTTAAAGCTAACATTAGAACCATGTTTATCTCTTTGCTCAGTGGTAATAAATATGCTGAATTAATGATCTCTAGTTTACTTTGCAGCAAAGATATAACACTCTCCTGTTTATGTTAAGAATATTTCTTCTTTGCCTTAGGAAACAGCGATTATTATAAAAGCCAAGCAATCTAATTAGCATTTTATGGTTATGTTTTAACTCTTTTTAATATTCACACCAAAACAGTTTGTGGAGAATATGATAAGCATTGTTGCCATGGATACAGAAGAGAAAGGAGTGCTTTAAAAGTAAAGCAGGATACACAATGAATTCAGGATTCATTATTTTCTATTAGATATGGCATATCAAATTTTAGAACAGGGTTATGACTTTAAAGTTCTCACTTTTTCCCTCTACACCTGATTTAGTCCTCTGTTCTTTTCATGACTCAATGTTAAAAATATAGACAAGTAAATGACATTGGAGAAAAAAAATGAACCTGCATGTTTCTAAGCAATTTCTAAAGCCATGAATCATGATTTTGGTAACCATGTGGGACATAAATATCATTGAATAAAGGTGCCTTTCCATGAAATTAAGATATGCAGCATAAAGTTGAGTAAAGATGAGTAAAAAGGTTATTTAGGTAAGAAAATGTCTTAGCTTAATCTCACACTAAAATGGGAGAAATCTAACCTTTAATTGATGCAAATTTATTGTAAGAAAATCGAATCAATATTCGAATAAAAAGTCAATAGAATAGAAATTTCAAATAGAAAAGATTTATATATTATCTCTCTCTCTCATATATATATATATATATATAGAGAGAGAGAGAGAGAGAGATTTTTTTTTTTTTTCTTAGGGCCTTCAAAAGAAAAACTTTCTCACGGATCATCACGGATCCTTCTCTATACTAACAGTATGGATTAGGTTCTTTTTGGTATAATCATCCTTGAGTGTTTGTTGTCAAAAAGCTCTCTTTTTTGGTCTCATCTGCCAGAACATAGGTCCACTCAATGTTATGTTTGTGGTTAGATGAAAGAAAAGGCTTTCTTGTGGTACAAAAGTAGTTTGTTGACATGGAGGTGGTGTTTAATGATAGATTTGGAAACTTTGTGACCCCAAAACTATCTGCAAATTTCCAACTATGATCCTTTTCTTTCTAACCTATCTTTCTCACTGTGTATGGGGAAAAACATACCATCATCTGCATGACGGGATCATTACAGCTCATTTTGTTTTAAACTTCTTAATTATTGCTCTAACAATGAATTTCAGGTATGTAGCCATTTTTATACCCACTGGATGATTCATAAAGTTCAACACAATTTTGTCTCATTTCATTTCTCTATTCACTAATCATCTCCATGGTGATGAATGACTAAGGGACTGTGGTCTCTGTAACACCATATATTTTTACTCGAGTGAAACAGGAAACATTCAGGTGAACTTAAATAAAAGATAATGTATGTACACACACACACACACACACACACACACACACACACACACACACACACACACACATATATATATATCCTTGTTAGGACAGACTCCTGTCCTAAGCCCCTTTGAATACCTGTGGAGTGAGCTGAAGTGAAAAGAAGACTCAATGCTGTCATGTTCTAAAAGTTGGAAAGGTGCCCACAGTACCCTATACAGAGGTGCCAATAATTGTGATAATTGTAAATGAAGTTTTGTTAAAAATTCATTTTTAATAAGAATTAAAAAAAAAAAAAATCTTAAATTAGAGGTTTCTGTCATATTTTCCATGTGATGTTATGCTAAAAAGACATTTTTTCATAACCTTTTTTTTAACCCATCTTCAGGAAGGGCACCAATAATTCTGGAGGTGACTCTGTGTAATGTAGCAGAGGAGTAGAAGGACAGAGCTCAAGTTAAACGGATAAAAAGCTTTGCACTCTTATTTGGAGTGCTGTACTTAAACACGGCCCTTCAGCGAGCAGTACAGCACACAGGAGTAGCAGCAATCTTTTAGCGTTTCACTAACACATTTCACTTAACATGAAAACCTTTTTGTAATCTAATTATTAATCTAAATTAGAATGGTAATGTACTAATGTAATGTAATGTTCTAATGTAAAAAGCAAAAATCTTGCATAAAAAGATAAAACCAAAAATAAATAATACCCAGGGCATGTTACACATAAGACACTAGGTGGTATGAATTGTGTAAGCTAAATGTCTAATAAATTCAGATATGTTTAATGAGCCATATCCTGGTTTATGGCGCATGATATTGGTGGTGCATAATCATTTGGTAAGGAATTCAAACATCCTGTTACATAGAGGTGCATAGGATGTTAGGAATCTAACTTATTTGGGCAATTGGCTTTTAAAGCTGAAGTAAAATTGATGAACAGCATTTTCTACCATGTGTTTTGTGTCTAGTTGGGTTATTACAGAGCAAAGAACAGCAATCAAGACAGCAAAACTAAAATATTTGAATATGATATTCAAGATAATACACAATATTTTCCCCCTTCCACTTGAGAGCAAAACTGGCTACACTTAAACTGTAGTAATGAAATGTCAAAACTCGTCAACTCACAATCACTGCATTGTCTGAAAGTCAGCAACCTTAAGAAGGCTTTAGCTCCACCCACTCAACATAATCATGCCACATTGTAAATCCCTGAAAGACTTGTTTCCTGATATAAATATCAAGTTATGTGACATTGTTACATACATGCAAGTTTATTTTATAAACCTTATAATCCACACATAATAGTGTGGAAATATATAAAATCATCTTTATTTTTAAACATATTTTTCTTTAAAAAAAAAAAACTTATTACAGAGGAATTTCCCAACATGTTGATGGATTTATGACAAAAATGAAAAAATGAAAAATGGCATGAAAACATTATTATAACAGTGAAAGGTATTTTCTTGATTAAATGATACAAAAATTATATTCCAACAAACTTTTCAGTGAATGTCTCAGAAGAGTATCAATTATGCTAATTTACACATATTTAAATACACAAAGCCTTATTGTATAAATAAATGCAATTTTGATATATATTGTTTTTTTTTAAATAAATTACACTATTAACCTGTAATGTCTTACATGTTTAATCTCAAATTGATTTCTAAAAAGTCTTGTGATTTTACAGTCAATGCTTTAAGGAATTTTACTTGACAGTGAGATGCAGTCCATTTAAATATTTCAATTTTATGGCATTGTTTCTATTGAATCACCACATAAAACCAACGAATTAGATTTTCACCCTGTGCCAGCAGAGTGAAAATCTAATTAAAGATGTAGTTTCATCTTTTTAATTAAGGCTATTGTTCTGTGTACTTAGACAGATTGGATGATCTGAATGTTTGCATTGGAATCTTGCCTGCATTTATGCCTGATAGAACGTATGATGATGGAAACGTGTGCACATTAGAATGGAATAGCTGACTTTCTATTACAAGAAAAACCCACAGAGGGGAAAGCACACACATACAATCCTTTCATTCCGAAAATCTAACACAAAAGTTTCACATAGGGTACTCCCATAGGGCACTCCCATATCGTATATGAAACATGGTTATAGGACACACCTAATAAATTGTGTTATAACAGCTATATCAAATAATGTCTGATAGTGTCAAGGCAGTGACAGGCTATTAACAGCACATAATAAAACAAAGACAGTTGAGAGCTGATGTCACCCCTCCTTTGACTCATTCTGCCTTCCGTCCTTCCTTCCTTCCTCCTTTCCTCCTTTCCTTCCTTCCTTCCTTCCTTCCTTCCTTCCTTCCTTCCTTCCTTCCTTCCAGGTATAGAAACCTGGGAGATTCCCAAAGCTAATTCTGCCCTTCCAGTAACAAGGGAGAAAAGATAATTATCTTAGAGCAGATTCTGAGCTTAACATGTGCAGCAGGAGGCTAGCTGCTCGCAGATGCTTTGGGCCCACAAGTCTGTGTCTCATGATAGCCCATTCACCGAAAAAAAGGAGTGAGTGCTCAAAAAAAAAAGGTAGCAGCATGGCTTGGTAAGCCTGTAACTGTGTTCTACTCGACATTGGCGGCTTGGCACCTTGCCAGAGGGCAGCAGGCCCTGCTAGTCCTTGAGCCTGTCAGTCCCTGTAGACCTCTGTTACATATAAAAAGAATTGTTCCTGGCGGAGTGATATATTAAAAAAGGCCAATGACAGAGAGCACCTTGGCGCTCTAGGGGGGCGGTCCGAGGTGTCTGCAGCTCAGACAAAGCCTTAGTGGGACAATTCTTCTGGGATGGATACATGCCTCAAATATTTTACTTTTTCCCCCTAAAACCACCATGCTTTCTTTTTTCTTCTCTCTCTACAGTTTTTCATTCCTTTAAATGGATGATGGTGAGCAATGAGAGATTTGGGCAGCTGTTTGGACTGTCCATGTGGTGTCTTAGTGAAATCTGACAGTGAAAATAGACAGAGGCAGATTAATGCTTGTCAAGGTGTGGTATGTTTAACTGATAGACAATGAAGAGAACTTGCTATTTTCCTACACCATTAAGACCTGATTGTAATTGGAAAAGATAAAGACAAGTTACAATCGATCATATCTATTTTATAAATAAACAGGTCTACTCAAAAAAAGCTTGCAAAAATACAATACTGAAAAGTCTATGAATGGCATAGCATGCCCACATCACTTTTTCCTGAAAATGAATGTAAATTAATGAACATGAGAATGCTTAGCTGAGCCTGAAGAGCTACTTGCAAAGAAAGACAGGGTTTCAAACTGACATGCAGCAAAATAATCAGCTCTGTATATTACATCTCCCATAATTTACACCCTATCATTTAGAAAGATTTAGGAAGTGCCATTTTTTAAAAATATTCAGTATGGCATTGTTAAGCCCATTTTGCATTAGCCAGGAATTACAGGGTACTTTCTGAATGACCCGAATGCCAGTTGTAAAGAAGTATACAGCTGGATTTACAAATTCAGAAAGTTTTATATGTAGAGGCAAAAATATTGTTTTGCAATTTTGTTGGAAAAGTGCTTTGAAACCAGCATGGCCAGACCTTCCTGAAGTAATAAGACTCTTTAGCATGGCTGTCCCATTCCCAAATGAAACAACAGTACTAGGTGTTTCCAAGCTGCATTCCTAGCAGCAATGCCACTATTTTCTAATCACTACAGATGTTCCAGTTGCAGGTGCTGTACTGTACATATTTCAATAAGCCTTTCATATTTGTATGCTGCATAGCCAACTGGTACTAAAGGATAGACATCAATAATCACTAAAAAGATGCTAGTCTTGCAAGTCATGTTCAGTACAGAAACACATATCGTCAAGCTGACCAAAGAAATTTGTCAAATCTCCTTGTGGCTGAGAAACTTTTTAACCTGGTAACAGCAAACCTGTCCTTGCAGCCTTGAACCCAGCAGCTTCTAAATCCCTGACCAAGTCATTCAACTCAGACTGTGTTATGAGGTGAGACTCACTGCATGCAAGTGGTTCAAAATCTGGATCAGTGTTTATTTTCAATTCAGGCCTTGGGACTGGCAGACTGGCCTCATGGCTTCATTGTCAGAGGCAGATTTGGGCATTAAAGAGCTTCCTTGTTTTTTCGTAGATAAGCCAGAGACATTGTTCAGACTGGTCAACAAATGTGAGCAGTCCAAGCTTTACATTGAATGCACCAAATTCACAACTGATCTAAAGCTTATAGGTTTCATAATATGTGCAGTCATGTGCCATCTCTGATGTTTAAGTGTACCTATACTCACTACAAATGTAACAGAACCCGAGTAATCAATCTGCAGCAGTGTATGTGAATGCTATTACACCCTGTCCTATACCTGCACTGTCAGTGTCTATCCTGTCCATGGTCATGTATGCCCAAGCCTAAGCATTTCAACATTGTGTTGTGTGCTGTGCATGCCCAGACATGTCTGGACACAGTAAACAAAACTTTTCACTACTTGTGGGCAACATTGAACTTAGGCAGAGAATGTTACCTCATGTGCACCACATACTCTTTGCCATCATTGACCTGTCCTTCGGTATTAATGCTATGAATCCCTTCTTCTTGGCTGCATGAGAAATCATACTGAAAAAACAAGACAAATGAAAGATTACAAGTATAAACTGAAGCGTAAATTTTAAGATGTTCATGAGAATTTTAGCCTAGTATTTTATAGTACTAATTTGAATGTGAGATTTTAATTAATTGCACATGAAGGGATTAAATTTAAAGTGAAATTGAGAGGATTGAGTAAATGGTAATAATAATGATGTTGATGATGATCATGTAGTAGAACAGAGTCTGGGACAGAATGAGTAATTAACAGAAAACCTGACATCCCTGATATCCCAAATACTAAAATAGTAATAATTCAAATACTCACATGGTATATAAAACATCAAGCAGGTACAATGAAAATGATATAACCTATAGAATCGTTACCTGTAAACTTCCATTGTTAAGGTAGAGCTTGATAAAAAAGAAGCCAGTTCCTTGGTCAACATACAGGAGTGTTCCATTCACTGAGCGGGTCTGAAACCTCACTGTGATATTACTCACAGCACTGAGATTAATTCCCTCAAACTCCAGAAAAGATGTGCCAGAATATCTCCCATAGGTGATCTCTAGAGAGAGTAAGAGAAATGAACAAATTCAAATAGTGGAGAAATCAGTGCTTATGAGGTTGTTGTTTTTTTCATGCTACAATTTTCATGCTTCTAGTAGCAAGATTGAAAATTGGATTACACTATGAAATTGGAAATGCTTGGATGCGTCCCTGAAACATGATATTGAAAAACAATAACAAAGTAAACAGAAATAAAAAGAAAAAAATGAAACCAAAGGAGAGACTTAGTTTCAGTGTACTGGATTATGCCATTTGATGCTACAGTGTGGTCCAAAAGTCTTAGAGCACTACTGAAAATGCATGCCCCAACCAGAAGCTTGAAGACCAAAAGGAGAAGAAAGTACCAGCTTGGAAATCCTTTGATCCTGGAGCTAATTAGGATGACTAAAAAGTAACCAGAAAGATACATTCTCTACTTCCTTCTCCCTCTCTTACTTGTAAGCTGGTTATAGCAGCAATGATTGTGGAAAGTTTCCCCTTGGCAACCAAGTCATTCATTAATTTGAGATCCTTGTTTGGACTGATGTAAAGCTTTGATTTAGTCTGCATCAATTGCCAGCAGGCACAGGCATGCCTCATTAGCATGGGAAAGGCTCTTCCCCAGACTCCACTTTTGTCAATAAATTGTATTGAGAAGCTCGGGTTAACAGCTTTTTCAAGGTGTACTTCAGTTCTCAAACTTGCCCCTGAATAGCTGTTTGAAAGTGGTCAGTATGGACAGTTGATTCCTTGCAGTGGAGTTTTCAATCATCTGGTTCAAACTGTTACTTGCAGAACCTGTAATGCCAAATAAGATCATTTGAAGATAGAAATCTGAAAAACTGAAAAAGGAAAGAAAATACAACACACTTAAACACTGTCTTCCTCAAGAGTTGTCAAATGTTGAAATGGCAACATACAGCTTCTTATTACTCTCTACCCGGGAATAGGAACTGTTATTATTTTATTACACATTCTACAAAATGCTATTTCCTACATCATCCAGACTTCTTTTACTACTTCAGCTTGGGGGTGTTTAGCTCTGTACAAACATGGTCATGCCCCCACTTTAACCAAGGCATGAAAGAGTACTGAAGTCTCATCATATGTCACTGGTTTTCTTCAAAATCAACAAATGTCTTTACTATGAGTCAATCAATATGCCCATAAAGGTTGTGAAGGGAACAAGCCAAACTACACTTAAAACCACAGAAAGAGGTTAAAAAAAGAGGTTAAGTTTAAACTTATAAGCAACAGACTTGCATTTAATATGGTTTTCTCAATCTTTCCAGTCAGACACTACTGACAGAAATATTATTGCTACCAAAAGAAAGTCTAATTTGAGATAGATAAAATCTGTAGTAAATTGACTTTTCCCACTGCGTGTAAAAATGCAAGTATGATCTAAAGTTTAAGAGGATGGGCTGTATAATTATATTATATAATATATAATAAATAGCATATAATTGGATGCTTTCCCCCCAGATCTTTTCTCTAAATGCCTTTGATGGTAAATATCACACGTTTCAAGCTCTGGAATGGCACAATACAATCAAGTTTTTTTTTTTTTTTAATGTGACTGTTCTCCATTAAATTATGCCATGAGTACCTGCTATTACCAGAGAGTAATACACACAATAAAGAATGAGTCTAAAATTCATAAAGACTCATATGAGCCAGAGTCATGCACTATACGTGAGTAACTTTAAATTAACAGATAGCGAACAGCCAGCCATGACATTAAAGTTTTGACATTGAAAGCCTCATATTTCACTGTAATGAGATACAGATTGAGCCATTTGAAATCCTACTGAATAATTCAATGATGTTCAAGTTATGCTACTGTAGTAATGAGTATTTTGTAACATGTCATCTCTGCACATTACAACTTCATGACATCAATTTAGTATTGTGTGACCACATTAAACTGTGCACACAATTAACTGTTAGCGCATTATATGCAAAAAACTAATTTTAAAAAATAACAATCGATACTGCATTTTTAACCCCTGCCTAAACTTCAGGCTTTCTGCTGCAAAAAAATGGATGCACTGGATTAAGTGCTATTTTAGAAACTGCCAAATAATGAGAGTGGAAGCCGTCTTGTTAAATTAAGACAGATTTGCAGTGACTAATGTGATAATTACAACTGCACGAATATAAAGACAATACAATAAAATCCTACACTGCCTGATATGAGATGATATGTATCTTCTCATTTACATATCATTGTAATATCATGTAAAGAACCAATATTTACTACTGGCTAGAATTTGACTGGCTGTCTAACCAATTATGTTTGTTAAAGCCAGGTTAGATTAGCATTGATTCCAGTAGCTGAGAAACAGGCTAATTTTAGTAATAATTTCAGTTATAATGATTTGCAAAACTTACCTCAACAGTATTTTTCAAACTACAGTAAATGGTGATTTTGCTTTCTAGGCAGGCAGAAGAATGCCTCATTTTATACAAGTCTTTGCTTAAACCAGCAAACAGAAACATTTTACTGAGGAAGGGCCAGGGGCGCTCATCCTCAGTTCTGACACTTTAGTCCAGTGGCTTATTACTGCCTACTACTACTGCACTGTATTGTATTTTTATTGTAGATGTTTTCTTTAGTGCAGTACGTCCTTACTGCTTAAACATTATTGGGCTGCCCTACAACATTAAAACCTTTAGAAGCCTGAATGAAGCACCTGACACACTGCTGCGATGCAACACCCAGGATGTAGATTCACAGCCAAGCTACACTTCATTAATACTGCTCATGAATATGCATCGATTCTGGTGACCTTAGCATGACACTGTGTTTCATGAATCCAGGGCCATGAAATGATGCACCTCAAGGCCATTAAACCCACAGAACAATTAGGCAGCAACAGCACAAACATACACAAACCATAAACCCTGTTTACTACACACTGTAATCTAATTATCAATATTTCATAATGTCTAGAAGCCAATGCAAAAGAAGCCTCGTGTAAGCTTGTCTGACTGATAAAAAGAATGGCTTGACAATTAAACTATGCCACTGTGTCTGTACAGTATAAAATTCAGAATGTATGTACTCTCCCTCACTTTCTTCCCTGAGCTGACTGGGTGTGTCATTTCATCTCCAGACCTCATTGGAGGCAGGTGATTAGTAGGTTTTATATGTACTGGCAATCCTGTCAGTAAGAGCTCTTGGAATGTGTTTTATCTGTAAGCCGGTTTTGATTTTATTCAGACTCCACCGGAAAATTTCAATATTGTTGAATATTGTATAAGGATTTCTATTCTTCTTACGTAGGGGTTTTCAAACCCTTCCCCCTCCAGAGAAGAATTTTAGTTTGCTTCAAAAGTACCTCCTACCTTCCAAGCACAAATAGTGACACAGCCACCCTGGCCGCAATGCCTTCAACAACCTGTACTTCAGCAGACTGTGATTTGAAAGATGAAGACTATGAGCTATCTATCTTTTCTCACTTGCTGAAATGGCTTTAGTGCCTGGCATGTTGAATTGGAGCTGAAGGCGATAGTACAAAGAGCGAGTGAAGGTTTTAACTGAGTGCCTTGTGAAACTATTCTTAGCTGCATCTAGGGCTCTGGGTGTTTTTAGAGAGTGACCTAGATAGACACATTTAAGAGCCCTTGTTAGCTGTTCTGCAATGGTATTGGCATTTATACCATGATGAACTTGTCATTAACAGAGGATGTATGGCCATTCATTTCTGCAATTACCGCACACTAAATGACAAAATTGGAAGATTAAACACATGGAGAGTAGGCTGACCACATGGCTAATGAACTGAAGAGAAGAGGGATTACAATCAGCTTGGACATCCAATAGTCCATGTTCTCTTGTTAGCAGCTGGACGATATGCTGTCTTCATTAAAGGAGACACAACCTGTACTGACCATGTCACTAGTGCTACAGTTCATGCTAATCCTGTGCCTGTAGTAGAGACTCATCTGTGCTGCGTTGGGTATGAAAGGAACGCTGAGAGACAATAAATAGCATGTAGCAAGTGCAGCAAGAAGAATCTCATTACAGATATGCATCTTTAGACTGTACAGTGCAAGTTCATGATAGCCTTGGCTGCATTATAAAATGCTTTGGAATTTGAGCATAGGTCACTGCCTGCAAAAATGGAGAAAGCTGCTGTGAAGTGCTGTCTTCTGTCCTTCAAACGCAGTCACATTTAAAAGGACACATTCATTTCAGAATCCATTATTGATGATGGGTTTGGTCAGCTTGCTTCATGTTTCTGTCAATAAACTTCAGTGAGTTTGATCAGGGACAAAATCGTGACCTCAATATCATGCAGTCGAGTCGAACTGCCATGGATGTCTGCTGGCACAGAATGTGTGAGGACAGCTCAGCGTCCTCTGCATATTGACTTTTCCACATCCGTCATGCATTGATTTCTATGGAGAGCATATTTAGATAATGAACTGTTCCCCGCCTCGGGGCACGGACGTCATTCTAATACATGTTCATCTTTCACTGTTTGACAACATTTCATTTCAGAAGACACTAAAAACATTACTATTCACATTTCAGAGAATTTTTAAAAAATCTATTTATATTTACATTCATCTTCAGTTACTGCAGTTCACCTGGTTGACAATGTTCTGATTCATACAAGAGAACACTGAGACCTAGCAAAAGCATATTCACAGCACAGAGTAACATTTTATCCCTAATATGGAATATGGATATACCCCTGGATATGTTCATATTTCTTTGCAAGTGTTGACTCTAATGCTTAAGGTTTGTTTGTGTTAATGCCAGAAACCAATTAGCACATTCCAAAATAAATTTAAAAATACTACTGTCCCCCTGAATATGCCCTCCAGATTAGTGAGAAACAGTCTCACAGTTATATATTTTTAGTTTAGTTTACAGGTCAGATGTATAGACTGGTCACAGATGAAGAGGCTTTGCAATCACATACAGTATATGACAAGTTAAGATAATGACATATACAATGGGTATAAAAAGTCTACACACCCATGTTAAAATGGCAGTTTTTTTTATGAAACTAATCATGTCAGAACTTTTCCAAAATTGCAAATTATGAAATTGCAAAGTATACAAATACTAAACAAAAAAATTTGTTAGCAAAAAAAGGAAAAATAAAAACTTACAATAACCTAGTTGCACAAGCGTGCACACCCCTAAACTAATACTTTGTTGAAGCACCTTTTGATTTTATTACACCACTCAGTCTTTTTGAGTAAGATCCTATCAGTGTGGCACATCTTGAGAGCAATATTTTCTCACTCTTTCTTCCAAAAACATTCTATAGCCATCAAATTGTGAGGGCATCTCCAGTGCACAGCCTGCTTCAGGGCACCCCACAGATTTTTAGTTAGATTTAGGTCTGTGCTCTGGCTAGGCCATTCAAAAACATTGATCTTCTCTTGGTTAAGCCATTCCTTTGTTGATTTGGGTCACGGTGTTCTGAAAAGTGAAATTCTTTTTTGTCTTATTTAGCTTACTAGCTGATGCCTGAATGCTTTGCACTAAAATCGACTGGTATTTGTAGCTATTCATGATTCCCTCCATCTTGATAAAAGCCCCATTTTTTTTTTGCACCAAACATACCATTTGGAATTATGGAAATATTTTATATTTTGGAATTGGTCTCATCAGACCACAACACATTTTGCCACATGGTTTGGGGGTGATTTAATTAAGCTTGGATGTTGTTTTTTTTTTTTTTTTTTTGTGAGAAAGGGCTTCTGTCTAGCCACCCTACTCCATAGCCCAGACATGTGAAGAATACAAGAGACTGTTGTCACATGCAGAGAGTAATTAGTACTTGTCAGATATTCTACACTTTTGAACAATAAAAGTTGTAACTATGACTGGAAATCTTTGCAAAAGTAAGTTTTCTGTTGCTGTGTAATTAGTTTTGGTTATGTTATCCAAAGTAGTCAATATATATCAGCATTTTCAAATGGCATCTTTTAGACAACCTGGTTAAGGAGAGAACTTATTTATTTATTTATTTACTTACTTACGTATTTATTTATTTATTGACAGCAATATGTTATACAAATTAATGTATGCTTTTTTTTGTTTTTTGTATTTGCATATTTGATATTTGCTTAATAGGCTGTTAGATGAATGGCACAGTGGTCCAAAGTGAGTGGTGTTGCTCCAGGTTACTCTCTGTGTGGAGAGTAACCTCACCATGTCAATGTGGGTTCTCTAGGTTCCCACCTCTCAAATACATGCCAGTAAGTGAATTGGCTATCCTAAAGTGGCCCTAGGTGTGTATAATTGTGTGAATGAGTGTATGCATGGTAAAATGGATTGGCGTCCATTGGTGGGATTGTGATAGTGATAGGGATAAAAGTGAGTGAGAGACTGTCAGTCTGTTGCTGTAGCTATATTTCCTCATTTATGGATTTTTTTGCAGGTTGAAAATGTAGATATTACAGGAAATACTATAAATATTGAGTACAATCAGAAAGCTCCAATGTGATTGAAACAACTTACAATGACTCAGTGATGATCCTTTAAGCTATAATGCTCTTAAGCTTTTAAAGATACCTAGACAATTACATGAAATGGTTCAGTGCAGATCAAAAGTTTAACCCAAGAAAGAAGGCACTTTTGACTTATGAAACTTTAAAGAGTGTGGAAAAAACATTGGAACCAATTCATCAAAACAATTAATTAAAAGGATTAAAGGATTTCCTCTCTGAGAAGACAGCTTAATATACAGTCCATCAACTGTTGCAAAAACCCCAACTAGAAACTCACTCTAACAAAGACTAAAGTCATGAAAAAAATAAGATGACTTGACAATGGCTCTTTGCTTCCACAGACTGTGGAATGTCTTTGATTCAGCTCATGTCAGCATTGAAAATTAATTACTTTTGTTCAGTGAAAACATGAAGGACATGGACTTGGTTCATGGACCGAGGAGGAGAACACAATGAGGGTGCAAGGAGGGGATAAAATGAAGAATGCAAATTGATATGTCATAAATATAATCATGTTATTATAACTCGAGAAGCTCAGAATTGAAACCTTTGTACCATAGTGGATGAAATACATTCAGGATAATAAGTAGTACAGTTCAAGTATGGATGTCAGTAGAAACCCAACAGTTCCTGTTTGGCATCATCAGCATCACCTATCATCAACATTCACAACCATTACTGGCAATACTGTACCAAAAAAAGGCACAATATCACAGAAATCATCTGCCTACCTGCCGCTTGCTCAGCATGAGTGAGGAAAACAGCAGGTGCTGGGGTCACATTGGTCTCCACGGCAACGCAGCTCACTCTGTTGACGCCGTCCACGCAGGTGAAGCCATCGGGACATGACCAGAGCAAGCAGTCATCATAATTATACTCACAGTTTCTGCCCTGTAGGGGGAAAAAACTGCTATATCACAGTGTGGAAAGAAAAGAAAAGAGATGTAGCCTGTGGTTGGTGTGAGAAACCTTTAAACAGCAAGGTTACTGGAAGAGAAATGTTTTGTACCACAGTACACTATATACTAGGGATCAATGTCATTTTTTTTTTTTAGAGCAAGTAATCATCAAAACTGATACCGAAATGAGTGCCCTACCTAGCCATTATGGAGCATTTTATTTAGCTCTACTGGTGTTGGTTGTTTCTATTTACTGCTAACAATAAATGCCTCATGCTGAGTTTTATGTTTAAGATCAGCAGGTGTGGGCATTAAAAGTATACACAAGGTGCTGTGAATTGCAAATAATATGTAGATCATGGTGAGTATGTGTGCCTAAGTGCTCAGTGCTTGCAGAACTGAAGTGCTCTCTCACAGGTAGTTTCTCTGCACGCTCACTTCACTGCTCCATGTTGATTAATACTTTTGTGTGACAGCTGCCCTTGCACACTCATTATTTGCACATTAAAGGTATTGTTGAAAACCATAAAATTCTTTTATCAGGTAACTTGTATTGCAGGAGAATACTAAGGTTGCTCCTCTTGACATTTTCAATGCATCAATAGTATGTATATATGTTATACTATATACTATTACAGTGGAAGGTGTGACAATAAAATGTGAAGTGTAATTACTGACTAGTGCAAAGATAATCATCAGAAAAAAAACATCTGTGCTGACCCCTGTTTATACAGGAATTAGCAACTCTTACTGTTGATTTGGTGTATGGTGGAAATAAGCAAACAGCCACTGCAATATTGTAAATCCAAAAAAAGGTGGAACACTAGAGAGGTACTGCCTCTGTAGTCGCTCCATGCATGTGGAGGAAAGAGGAACACATAGAGGAAGAGGAGGAGGCAACTCACCACAAATCCAGGCTGACAGAAACAGGAGTAGCCATGGCCTGGTTCATTCTGGATGCACATCCCCTGGTTGCATGGATGCGGCAGGCACTCATTAATGTCATCCTCACAGCGAAGGCCTGTCCAACCTGCCAGGAATGAGGATTTAAAAAAAAAAAACACACATTGCAGATGGTAAGACTACACCAGTCAACTTCCCGCACCCTCGCACTATCCTTCTTTTTAAAACTCAGAAGTGAATATCAATCGTGCTCTTCCACATTGATTTGCTTCAGCTCCTTTCACTGGTTTTGCACACACCCACAAAGTAGCTTGGAGAGCACGGCTGAACATGTTTCAGTATTCTCCTGCAGGGTCGTGCGACTTACTTGAATAAGAAATCAAGCAATGCGCTCACCGGGTCGGCAGTGGCACTGGTACCCATTGATGAGGTCTTGGCAGATGCTGCCGTGGAAGCAAGGCATTGAGCAGCACTCGTTCACGTCCAGCTCGCAGAAGTCCCCAGCAAACCCTGATGGACATCTAAAACATAAAGAGATGCTACCATTAAAACTGAAAAATAGTGTGACTTTTGAAACTTCCATTTGAAGGAAAAGAAAACAGGGTGCTACTTCATGCCATAGCCTTGAGCCTGGCAGGAAAAGCAAACATTCAGAGAAAAATGATTCATAAACATATGGCCATGTTAGCATGTGGAAAATGCATCTCCCAGATGGCATGCAAGCTGAGAAACACCTCATTAGTGACAAGTTTGTCAGATAGCATTTGAATGTTAAAATATATCATGAGATTAAGATCAGCTTCAATTATATAACTGCAAGCAGAGAATGTGTGGGAGACTCCATTATCATATAGCAGCTTAATGAACAATGTCTGTCCAAATTCTTAAAAAAATATAGCAATAGCAATTGCTTTTGAACTAATTAAAACGGTTCAAACTTGTGATCTCCTGATGATATGGTGGACACTTTTCTGTTTTGCCAGTCAGACAACCTGATATTTATGATATATATTTAAACTGTGTTTTAATTTTAAATAAACTTGCTTAAAATAAATTTGCTTTCAAATAATGGCAGCTTGTACCTCTGGCAAAAAATCTCATTGCCAAATTAAGCTGTAAACATTGAGTCTAGTAAACATGACTTATGATCAGATTTGCAGGTTTTTCTTGTTTGGCTACCAAAACCTAGAATATTTTAAAATTAGTTTATTTGATTTGTTGAGTACATGTTTGTTACACAAATGTGAAATCAACAAACAAATGAGAGTTGCATCAAAGTTGGCAATAAAACTTAGACCTTCTATTGGAATTAGTGCTGTACGCTACATATTTGTAGTTCTATACCTACTATTCTTACATATGAATTAAAATGTACGTCAAACCATAATTTATCAGAGAACAGTGTTTATTACTTATCACATTCACTGAGGCATCTGGATGCATGATGATCTTTAAAGTGATAGAAGGCAAGCATCAACAACATTCACTGTGCCAAGATGTAATTAATTTTTACTCATCAAGACAAACTTAATCCCTAGGTTGAAAAAAACTCCACTATCAAACTGTATCAAATTTAGAAGTCTGTACTTGACAACAATATACGACCTTCTTGGTGAACACACCAATTATTGATGTGCACCCCCACATTAACACTAATAACAAAGTCATCAAGCTTACACTGAGGAATAGTGACCAGTTATACAATCAAGTCATGTTTTTAAATTCTATTATTTTCTTTTGTACAAGACGATAAACATGTATATATGTGAGCAAAAAAAATTTTTAAGGCCTACCCAAATATCTCTAGAAGTACCTTCTACAAAGAATGATCAAATACCTTTTCTCATCTTCCCTGAGGGATTTAACTAGTTGCTAGGTAGTCATACCAAAAAAAAGCAATGGGGTCAAAAGTATGGACAGAAAGTTATGCAAGGACATGAAACTGAACAACTAATTGATAACAATACTACTATGAGTTGTTTAATGATAATTGAGTGGGAAACTGTGCATCAGATATTTGTGCCTTCAAGCTTCAGGATTTGATGAATACTCCTACATGAGTGCTTAGAAAATCAGAAATGCTTAAACATTTTGAGAATTTAAAATGAGTCTCAAAGACAAAATTTTGCCAGTCCAATTGCTCTTAGTCTTTAATCTGTTGCAGTTCCTGAGGTGCTGCACAAAACCATGATGCCCAATAAAAAACTGATCACTCTTCTATTATCTGATCCAACTTGCGATGGCCACCAATGAGGGCTGTAATGCAATCAGAGCACAAGCCATTACCCTGCATGCCATTTCAAATGAAAGTAAATACCAAGAATGACAGAGAGTATTTGTTTCCAATTTAAGGCAAATCAATCCACTGAGGCCTCACATGGACATGCAAGCAACCCCTTGTCTGCTGCCTGTTAGTGGATCTGCTTTCCTCATAGAACAGAAATTGGAAAATAGTGTTTGGATAATATGTAGGTCTGGACTCAGGGTGGAGTAAATCAATCCTTAAAGATATTGCATTATGTGTAAAAGGTCATAATGAGCAAGAATGAGGTTTTACACAGCACACACCATAGCCACGTTTTACTCAGACAATTATTTGACAGCAGATGCTTCGTGATTATTGCTCTGACAACCTAGCAGACCTTTAATTGGAGAGAAAACAGACAGGTATAGGCACTCTTCCATAAGGACCAAAATTAAGCCATGATTGAATATGATTGGGGCTGAAACCATATGTAACCTGTGACTTTAGGTAAAGCAATTATGCTCTTGTATAAAGCAGTGATTTGAAGGGTTCACCTGCATGTAAAACTGTATCCAGGGCCATCCAGACAAGTTCCACCATTAAAACAGTGAGAGAAATTCATATCCAGGCATGCATCCAAATCAACCTCACATAGAGTCCCGCTGTAGCCTTTGGTGCATATGCAGGTGTATTTGTCCACAAGGTCCACGCAGAAGCCAGCATTCAAACAAGGCTGAGACTCACACTCCTGAAAACAGTGTACATGTGTTAAGAGTTAAGACTCTGGAATTCTAATGTTTCATTTAACTGAGTTATTTCCATGCTAATGAATATAATGTGACAGCAAATATTGCCAAAAAAGGCTAAAACGTTGTATCTGCGTTGACCTTACTGATGGCCCAGTAACTGATATCTGATATCTAAAGAATAAACACAAGATATGCTGCTATTGGAAAACAATTAATGATTGGGTGCTGTGATGAGTTACCACCTTGAAGTTGATTAGATTGCATTTTATTCCTCTAATATCACAGCAATTTGCCAACAGTTACATAAAAAATATTAATAAATGACACATTGTATTCTAACTGTCTTCAAGCCAAGCTCATTCCTGTTATCACTAACAGCAACTATAAACAGTTGCTCCCTTACCAGCCTCTTTTTTCTCTGACAAAAAAGGCTTTCATGTTACTGACATACTGCAAACTCCTCTGTCCTGAATACTTTCCTGTGGCATTAAAATTGACATACTGTTACAAAGCACTGACACTAAAGACTCCTTTCATAAACCATAAATGTTAAATAAAGGTCTCCTCTAACAATGTATTGATAACAACACTTTTTCAAATGTTTTTTTTCTTTTTTATTTTAAAATTAGTCTCAGATTATGTATAGTCTGAAGCCCTTGTGAATTAGCTGTTACTATAGAAACAATAATGTATTAGAATGAGTGCATTAATATACACCTGTGATTTGAATTACAGCTGGCACCGCTGTCAGAGCAGATGTTATATGAAACTTCTGACCAATCAGAATTGACAATTCAACAGCGTTTTGGTATGAAAAGTTGTAAATCCATGTAGTAAAGGCTAAGCTAGCATTAAAATTAGCATAAGATATATCCGGCATTTTAAAATAAATATTATCACTGCATTGCTGTCAAACTGTATACTGACAGTATATTCATTGTTTACTAACAGTACATGAGTGCTTATCTGTACTTATCACATACCGTGATCAGATTACTTACATGCAGAAAACCTTTCTATAACAATTCACGTTTCTGCAAATGACTTCACTACCCTGACAACTCCCTGTGATTTAGAGCAAACTGGATTCAATCACACCTTCAATTCTAATTAATTTCCCGATATACTAAGGAATTAATGGGGGGAAATTCAAGGCCTAGGGAAAGTACAAAGTATAGAAAGAGTCATTAGAGGGAGAAAGCAACAGCTAATGATTTATTCCACAAGAAGCTCCTACAGTCCTCTCAAGAAGCCTATTGTTTAATCTCTAGGGTATATTTGAGCCTGTGGTTAGCTTTAAAATCAATTAAGCATTAGCGTGATCACTTTCTTTCTAATCAGCCATTTGTACTGTGCTTTCATGATGCCTTGGCTCCCTACACTCATTATGAAGGCAAGTCAATATGGTCTAAAGCCGGAGACATGCCAAAGAAAGTGCATTATTAAAATCTATGGATATTTATATTTTAATGTATTGTCAATGAATTGTCTATGGACAATGATAATAATGAGCAATTACATCATACAATTATAACAACAACAGTGTTATAATTCAAAAATTATTTCTGAATATAACAACTATTATTTGTTTAATAATATGTGTGCAGATTGTGTGTAAGGAGGCTACTCAACAGAAAAGGGTAACCAAGTTTTAACAAAACACAACAGCCATTACCTGTGTTTGCAGCCTGTTACGCAGTAGGTCTACTGCTAAATGACATCTTGTGTAAAAGGGCAAGAGCTGATCTCTTTTTCTTGTCTCAAGAGGTAATGGTGTTCAAATTCAGTTAAGCCTGAGATATGTTTGACCTTCTCATCTTTTTTGTTACTGGGTGTCTAAATCAGAAAACTAGGCCAGATATAAGGCTCAGCATCCTCTTTCTCTCTCTCTCCCTCCCTCCCTCGCTCCTTTAGAATAAGTCGTACTTCTGTGCAACTTTTTGAGCCATTACACCTTCAGCAGTTTGAGTAATAACTATGAGTAGTGTAATTTTCTTAAATTTGATATAATCCTCAATGATGATATACATTACCAAATTTAGGAAATGATGTGCAACGTTGAAATCATCAACAATCATCAGGGTATAACATTTCCTAGTAGCTTTGAAATGTGTGTGGTTGCATTGACCTGTCGCAACAGCAATTGGAATTGAATGGAATTGAACCTGTCTGGTTGCAGTGTTACACAGTGACAAACAGCTTTTCATTGACTGCCCTGAGCTCTAATGTCTGGCCAATGATTCTGGCCTCATTCTGTGGTTATACAGTCCCCTCTGAAATTACCAGAAAGGCAAGATCAATTCTTCTGTTTTTTTTCTATTTTACAATGAAGAAATTTGGGTTTGAGATCAAAAGATGAATATGAGACGAAAGATCAGAATTTCAGCTTTCATTTCCTGATATTTACATCTTTTTAAACAACTTAGAATATGGCACCTTTGGTGGCAGACTACCTAGTTTTTAGGTGACCAAAAGTATAGGAACAGATAGTCTTAAAGTAAATTAAAGTAAATAACACTTAATATTTGGTTGCATAACCATTGCTTGCGATAACTGAATCAAGCCAGTGACCCACTGGCATCACCAACTGTTGCATTCTTTTCTTGTGATGCTTTTCCAGGTTTGTACCGTGGCTTTTTACAGTTGTTCTTTCTTCTGGGGGGTGGTCTCCCTTCATTCTCCTCTTCAGGAGGTGAAATGCATGCTCAATTAAAGTCTGGTGATTGACTTGGTCAGTCTAAAACCTTCCACTTTTTTCCCCTGATGAAGTCCTTTTTGTGTTGGCAATGTGTTTTGGGTCATTGTCTTGCTGCATGTAGAAGTTCCTCACAATTACCTTGGATGAATTTCTCTGTGAATTAGCAGACAGAATGTTTCTGTAGACTTCTGAATTAATTCCGCTGCTATCATCATGAGCTACATCATCAATAAAGATTAGTGAGCCCATGCAAGCCCAAGTCATGACACTATGTCCACTCTGTTTGACCGATGAGCTTGTATGATCATGAGCAGATCCTTTCTTTCTCCAGACTTTGGCCTTTCCATTACTTTGTTAAAGGTTAATCTTGGTTACAAAACTATTGTGACTCACCTCTGTATTTCTTTGCAAATTCCAATCTGGCCTTCTGAATCTTACTGCTGAGTGGCTTGCATCTTGTGGTATGGCCTCTACATTTCTGCTCTTGAACTCTTCTTTGAATGGTGGATTGTGATTCCTTCACCTCTACCTTGTGGAGGCTGTTGGTGATGTCACTGACTGTTGTTTTTGTTTTTTTCTTCACAGCATGCACAATGTTTCTGTCATAATCTGCTATTGTTTTTCTTGGCCAACCTGTTTGATGTCTGGTTGTTAGTACATTCAGTTCAGTTCAGTTCAGTTTTATTTGTATAGCGCTTTTAACAATGGACATTGTCGCAAAGCAGCTTTACAGAANGATATGAGGAAGAAACCTTGAGAGGAACCAGGCTCAAAAGGGAAACCCATCCTCATCTGGGTGTAACGGATAGTACATCAGTGGTTTCTTTCTGTTTCAGGATATTCCAAATTGTTGTATTGGCTATGCCCACTGCTTGTGGAATGGCTTCAATTTTCCCTCTTTTCTCAGCTTCAAAATGGCCTGCTTGTCTCCCATAGACAGCTCTCTGGTCCTCATGTTGGTTTATCATTTTTTAACAACAAATACAGTCAACACAGGCAAAATACAGGGCTCAAACCAAGACATTCAATACAATAGAAATTCAAAGCTATTAATTGTTTAAAATGTAAATCTAACAAGGCACACATGGGCAACAAGAAGTACCAGCCAGACACATATTCCAATATTTCTGATCACTTGAAAAACAGATTTAAAACATCTGGCTGCAAATAGGAAATAAAAGCTGAAATTCTGACCTATCACCACATATTCATCTTTTTTGATCTCAAACCCAAATGTCTTCAGTGTATAGCAAAAGCAAAAGAACTGACCCCTCCAATACATTAGGAGGGGACTGTATATCCATAACAAATGTGATATTTTCTCGCCAGCAGAATAAGCACTGGAAAAATATATTAATAAAATAACAAATTTAGAAGAACAGCAATAGGAAACTATTAACATATGTACTTAAAATCTCATAGCCAGTATGCTACACACTACACACAGGTTTATATGCTTACGTCAACATCAGTCTCGCATCTGGGGCCACTCCATCCACTCTCACATTGACAGTCATATGTGTCGATGCTGTCTGAACAGCTGGTATAAAAAGAGGCTTAGTTAATGCTCTCTGACAACTGCAAACTCCATCTTTATGAGCAATGATTTATTAGGCTCTACTGTGCACACAGATGAGGCCACCCACCTAGTGCCAAAATACTTTCACAGCAAGTTTTACCTGCTAGCAGATGTGGGTGATGTTTTATACATGTATAATTTGATAAAAATGTGAGCTATTCACAAACAAACAAATTAAAATGATATGCATTATTTACAATCCTATACTTACACTGTATATACAGCAATATATAAAACATTCACAGTGCAACAGTATATGGCCCGTATTAAGAGGTGAGTTGAACTTACAGTTTTAAGCAACTTCTATTACACTTTTAATCTGATTTGAATTGGATTTCTGGACCAATCAAATTAGATTTCATTTGTTCTCATGATTTTGGTGAGTGTGCGTCATCATACCAGACATTTACAAAAACAACAGAAATGTGATAACAGCACTAAACAACCTTTAAATCTTCTGCTGTCTACACCTATGAATTCAGAAGTGCAAATGCAGTGTTCTTATTTAAAATAATCCATGGGCCATTGCTCAAACACTATAAAAATGTTCATAATAATTATGTTCAAATTCAACAAATCCAGTAATTGTGACCTAAATTATTTGGCTTTTTATTGATGAATTTTAACTGTACCTGTAGTTCTATTAGACATAAAGGGTACGCTATGTATGGTCTACATTAATCTTATGTTATGTTTATATTGCAAAGTGAGGATAGTGAATAGAAAGCTATTTGAAATTCTGCTTAACAAATAAAAACGTGGCTGGATATCAACAAAAACATTGTTGAGAAAACAAATAAAAAGCAATCTAAAATGTAAAAAAAATTATAGTAAAATGATGTTACTGTACCTGGATTTTCTTTGTTACGAAGGTTATTTACCACATTTTATGGTACAGTGTAAAAAATTATAGGCTAATTAATATTTGCATGCATTTGAATAGCAAATATTTTAACTAATTAAAATTGGAATGCAATTTTCAAAGGAATTTTATTTTTATTGTAATTTATTTTTTTTAATTAACTAATGATTGAAAAAAAAAGAATATAAAACATCTGAATACATGGCCTTTAGACATTATGCACAAACCAAATAAATATAAATTTGACACTATTTGAATTTGACGCATAGAAATTCACTAATCAACATTGTCCAGGTTTATGTTATGTTTGCGAAGTTAAAGTAGAATGATGTCTTTGTCATTTTGAGAATGAGCTGAGAATAACTTACTAAAAAACTTAAATGTGCCATCGCTTGTGGTGATCCTATCGTGGCCAATGAAAAGCAGTTCACTGCTGAGTTCTGAACTGAATATATGTCATTAGGGCTCACATACCTGCCATGAACACAAGGGTCTGAGGCACATTCGTCAATGTTGTTTGCACAGTCAGATCCAGTGAAGCCACTGGAACAGAGGCAGTGGTAGCCAGCAAGACCATCGACACACCTCCCACCATTTTGGCATGGACTTGAGGTGCACTCCTCCACATTCAGCTCACAATGCATGCCTTTGTGCAATCAGTTAATGTAATTAATAAATCATTCAATAATGCATTCATGGATTAGTTCATTAATTCAACCAACAATTTGCTCTTTTATTCTGGGCTTACTTTTTGATCCAATTTTCCTTCAATATTTTGGCATGCCCTCTACTATTTATTGGTACACTAAACCTAACAACAAACCCAAGCTCATAATCATTGTGTTTAAATAAAGAAATAAATTAAATCTTTGTTTGCAATTACTCCACTGAGCTAAATAAATTTTCAACCTATTCCCCACTATGCCTTAGTATTTCTGGGCATGTGTTTTACACAGTCTCAGAGGTAACAATAAATAGGAATGAGTTACCAATATAACATATATAATTTCTTGTACAGATGAGATGTTAATGCCCCATGTATTGGCATAGTAGTTAATTCATAATTAATTTATTTTGCTCAGTTAACTGCCTGCACACCCAGTGAGGACAAGCTGCATTATTGATCAAGTAATAATTACTCCAACATGTTTTAAATGAAACCCTGATACCAAGTGGTTCACCAATATAAAGTTTGAACAGTGACTTAACAGTGACTTTACACAAAATGGTCCATTAGTTGCAGTAAAACAACCTCTGAAAAATGCAGAAAGAAAGCATTTATAAACTGATACTATTTATGTTTTTTTATATATATTTTTAGCAAGAATATACAGATCTTTTGAGAATAAGTGTGCAAAGGTACCTGGATGGCTAAGAGTTCTAGTTTTCTTAAAAAAAAAAAAATTAAAAAAAGGGAAACCCTCTTGTAAAGTTGTAACTAGAACTCCTAGACCCAAAGCAATAAACTAAGTGCTCTTAAGGGTTTATTTCCCCACAATAATTTAATGACAAAATTGATAACTTGTGAGAGGCAAAGTGACCACAGTATTATTATGCAGCATTATAATGCTCTATATAATGGTATAACTATACATTCCCATTCTCCTTCCCATATGTCAACAGGACGTGCAGATTGATTCTGGCCTCTCACTGAACAGAAATGATCTACTGAAAACAGGTGTGTTGTGATATGTGAAGATATGTGCTACTTCAGTCACAACAGAGACAGCAACACCTAAAATATTGTGTAAAGCAATTAAGCAAATAACCCAAGCCTTCCAGTGTTATTTAACCCAACTAACACCCAACAGTAACTATGAAGCTTCCACTTCAATCTCACTGGAAATAATGCTTTTTTCTTGAATGAGTTACAAAAAAATAAAAAAATAAAAACAACAGGGTGTGCTGTTCTACAAAAGTAATAATCAATGTGGTTGTGTGATGCAGCACTTACCTCCCTATAGGTGATTATTTTCCAATAAGAGCATATCTTATTTTTGTTTTATTCCATTATACTACAAAGCTTGCCATTAAGGAATGACACATTCTGCTTTATCCTTTATAATTATTTTAATTTTTGTGGAACTTCTGCGAAACAAGTTATTTCCTGTTATCTCTTATTAGTACAGCTATAACCAGCCATTCCTCTACCAGTTTTTTTTCTGCTCTCTTGAAGTTAATAAAATGAAAACTGTCATGGTACTGATAATCCAAAAAGAGCTCATTCTCTGCCATGAAGACAACACAAAAAATACCTTTACCTCTGACTGTTACTAAGTGCTGACACTGGAGACTCCTTCCATATATGCTAAGTACACTTGCTCCTTATAGAAAGCTTCACCATATCAATGGTTGTATGTTTTTAAATCTGTTTATTGTCAGGCTTAAATTATGTAGATTGTCTGCCATACAATTCCTTATGAATGAGATGAATGAATGTTACTATAGAAATGATAACATTAGAACGAGGGCATTAATATAAGCCTGCTATTTGCCTTACAGCCAACACTATTGTCAGAGCTACTGTAAAAGTAAATTAATAAAAACCTTCTGACCAATGAGACTTGAAAATTCAAAAGTGCTGGCTGGAGGAGAACTGACACCTATGACGCATAGCAAGTTTTGTCACATGTACTGTCTTTGTTCTTTTTTTTCCTTCTGAAAAAGTTGCAACAGCATTGCATGTCTTATTAGGGCAAATATTTCCTGTGAATTTGAGTCAGATGAACCAATCCAAAATATATCCTCTGGCCTGGCTCTCCAGGGACACATCTCTTTCCTCAGATGAGCCGAGAAAAGAGAAAAAGTAATGACTTGTACGAGGCTGAGAAGGCGCCTAATAATAAAAGCTGCTTCTTGGGGAATTGGAGCTTGTGTGCCAGGCTGAACTCTCTCAGGAGTTCCTATACCTCTGAGATTTAATTTTTTTTGCTTGTTTCTCCTTGCTCCTCTACCTGGAAAAGGATAAATTGATAATACAATGTGGAAGACAAATGAAATTAATCTTCGTGCTCAGGCTGACAGGGATCATGACTATGTGATCTTAACTATAAAAAGCACAGGCATCATTCTCTGGTTAGGATAAACAAATATATACTAAATATTAAAAGCATGTGTTGAGGAAAGGTCATAAAAGCCCAGTGAATCAAAGTGCAATTGGGAAAAAAATTGGTTTAAGTAAATGACAAGAGACTGCGTTAAGTTTACTCACAGAGACTGTGTGTGTTCGCTTGTTCAGGAAATATAGCTCCAAGCGAGGAGCCTAATTATGGTGATTAAACATGTGCTGTGTGATTCCTTTCCATTACCCAATCTTTAAAAAGAAAGTGATCTCTACACACGTTACGTATCAGTGTTTAATATTGATTTGTTGTTAATTAGGGGTTAAAGAGAAACATACCAGTGTATCCAGGTTGGCACACACACACAAAGCCCCTGGGCTTGTTGATACACACACCATCATGGAGGCAAGATGAGGCTTCACACTGTTTCACATCCAGATTACACATGGGCCCAATGTATCCAGGCAGGCAGAAGCATTGGAAGCTGGATCATTTTTTAAGAGAAAAAAACAATGTGCATTTGTGCTCAAAGCTAAACAAATAAGTCTTCAAAACATTACCAACACCAGTGCATGGTTCAAACAAATCAAAAAACCAATGTTAAGTATACTTGTGTATATCTTAAAAGTATAACTTAAGTATACTTTTGACTTATCTCTGATCAATACTAAAGCTTTATACCAAAGCACACAGATGATCAGTGTTCTACTGCTTGTTTTATGTATTCAGCTCCTTGTGCCTTTTGCTGTATTTAATGCTGCAGAAAATAAAGCAAGTAAATCTGTAATAATAACAAAGTAACAGAAGCTGGCTCTTGCTTGCCCTTGCTTAGCATCGCATTCTAAGCCCTCAAGCTACTGTAATGTCCAGAGATTTCACAGTTCAGGAAAGTAACGATTTGCTGAACAAACAGCCAACTTAACAAACATACTCATCAAACAAACACAGAACAAAGCAAAGCTCTTCACTTAGAGACAGCTCTATCTACTAAGCAACATAAGAGGCTTAGTGGGCTACCCAACAAATGTTTACCTATGACCGTATGCTTTCAGTAAAGATGAAATATCAGTATATATCAGTATCTATAATAGCATTCAGTTTAAATGACAAAAGCTAGCTGAAGATTGCAAAAAGACCAGGGGACATTTTTCTAATCTTTAACTGTCTAGTTTGGGTGAGGCTATGCCCATTGTAGTCTCACATTCCTGTTCTTGGGCAACAGCTGGAAGTAGCCATTATAAGATGGTAGACGTGGCCCTAAAGGGATGCACATGGTCAGCAACAACACTCAGACAGGCTGTGGCATTCAAACAATCCTCGACTGGTGTTAAGGTGCCCACTGTGTGCCAAGAAAACATTCCCCACACCACGACACCACCCCCAACAGCCTGAACTGTTGACACAAGGCAAGTTGAGTCCATGGATTGATGCTGCTGATGCCAAATTCTGACCAGACCATCTGCATGTTGCAGCAGAAATCAAGAATTATCAGACCAAAATGTCTAGTATCGGTGAACATGTGCCAGCTGTAGCCTTACATTCCTGCTCTTGGCAAACATCAGTGGAGTTGTAGCCCAACCACCTTAAAGTTCAACATGCTGTACATTCTGAGATGGTTACCAAACATCATGCAAAACTTGTTGGATATTGCAGCTGAACAAACAAAAAATCTGGTTGTGACCAAAATCGAGCTTTTCTTCTCAAATATATTACACCAAAATTACATGGGAATATATATACTCATCCATCAGAGTGTTGTCTGAACACATGCTTCTGAACATTTGTTTTAAATTAAAAATTTTTTAATGAAAAAAAGAATCCCATATTTTCAATGTGGTCTCAGACTTTTGAACTCCACTATATATATTTTGTGTATAAAAAATGTGTGCTTATGTTGTTTTTTCCATAAGTAGATTAGGTTATAAATGTATGTAAGTAGGAGGGGCATCTTTCAGTGGAATTGGAATGAAATGTGATTTTCTTCTTTTTCTCCAGACTTTAAAATGTTAGAACTTTATTTTTGGTTAAGATGCATATTTCAGTATAGAAATTCTGTAGTTCATATGTCAAAATCTGACCATGTGAAGGGTTTTCTCATGTTGCCACACATATTAATTTTGGTTCCTGTGGACATAACAGACAAATGCAGTTGTTTATTCTGACACCATCTCAATCTCAACTGAGCAGGGCGCCAAGGCAAAATGAGTCATTCTGATGGGAAGAGTCCAAAATCAAATCTGGCTTAGGGCCCCCAAAATGTTAGATACTGCTTTTTCTTTAAAACGACTGCTCTGTGTAATTTCTTAAGTTATACCAAAGACATCTGTAAAGTGAGACAGGGAGAGGAGACATAAACTCCACTTGCGATATATAAACTCCCTTGGACAGTGCCATTTGGGAAACAGAGGGTTGCAGAAGACTTACCTCTTCATTAAGTACTTAAGTTAGCACTTGCACGCGCGCGCACACACACACACACACACACACACACACACAAAAAAAAAAGAGTTTTGGACTGATGGTATTCCTAGTTTGTGACCTAGTTAGCCAATATCAGAATGTATTTTGATAGACTTAAAAGCACTATTGTAAGTCGCTCTGGATAAGGGCGTCTGCCAAATGCCATAAATGTAAATGTAAATGAAGAAAACCAGAAGCACCCGTCATATGGGAGTGTCTTCTCAGCAAGAGACAAAGCAAAGACAAACTATTTAAGACTTAAATTGGCCCTGGGACTTGTCAGTCTGTCTGTCCAATGGAGATATGAGAAGCCCTGGGGTACCTATTAAGCCTTATTTGGAGAAACTGGAGAAAATAGAGAAAAAAAAATTATAGCCATGATATCATCATGGTAAGTCTTGTTCTCTCATGTCTTTAGAGAGAGAGAGAGAGAGAGAGAGAGAGAGAGAGAGAGAGAGAGAGAGAGAGAGTGTGTGTGTGTGTGTGTGTGTGTGTGTGTGTGTGGACACATGGGTGAACATATCATATAAGTATACCTTTACACCAGCCATTTTTTCTACAGAAGAATGCTGGCCAAGGCACATTTTTTCTAATATGGAAAAAAAAAAGTCTCTCTCAATGTGTGCACTGTAACCACTNTGATTATACTATGTAATTAGCCAACCTATCTATAGTATCTGGACTTATTAACAAAGATCAGATTGATTTCTCAATATTTAGCTTAACATTGATGGGGCTTTGTGTTCTGCTTTGAAACATCCAATTTAACATGTAAATCTCCTTACATTCTTTCACTGACTAGATTTAATTTTCTACTCCATGTTGTGGGAAGAAAAAATAAAGTAAGGCCCTGTCCCAATTGGCACCCTAATCCCTTCAGTGTTCCTTCAAGCCCTTATTTGTCATGTTGTCAAGGTGCGGACCTACTGTTTATGTGTGTTCGTGTGTGTGTGTGTGCATGAGGGTGTAAAAGAGAGCCATCCTGAAGACTCCATCACATACCCAGATGTTACCTGTTTTGTTCAGCACAATGTTCCACTTTGCAGTGATACACAGTGTCATTACTCACTCAAACACTGTGAATTGTTTGTATGAGCTCCAGGAGAAAAATAATTAGAAATAATTGGTTAAAGTGCAATGCACCATTAAAACTTCATTTTCCATTTGGGGAAGATCGAATTTCATAATCATTTTGTCAATCAATTACTCTAAACAGAAATTGCACAAGTTCACACTGTCAAATGTACTTTGGCGAAATCAGCAGATTGCTCCGTATAGGACTGTGTATACAAGCTATAGGCATTAATTAGATAATTATATAAATTAGGTCACTGTCCAAACTTGGTTTAATCAACTGGGTTCTTAGCATAACTTAATGCTACTTAATGACAAGCTAAATTAACAATAGTCTCTCTACTGTAATAAGTGGTAAGAGACCACTACTGAGCCTGCTTTGATGCACAATTCGCCAAAGGGTACTCTGAGAGTGCATAGAGGCCTTGCAGACCCTTTGGGGCAGGGCATAAATGCAGTCAAACCAGTGTAGCTTTTTTTCTTCTTCTCACCATTGCTCCATAAAGTCCAGCTTCCTGGAGCATTCCCAGCTACTGCTGTCCTGTGAACAGCTTCTCCCATCTGAGCCATGGATCTCTGACCATGGCTAACCCTAACCCACCCCTCCAGATTTACCTTTGGCCTCTTGGTTGCTTCTCTGACTAATGCCCTCTTCTAGCCAGAGTGCAGTTGTGCCATATTCCTTCCGTGTTTTAATAAACTTGTTTTGATAGCTCCATGGTGTTCATGATTCTGTTTGTTTAGATATATTTTCTAGCAAACTTTGGGGCCTTTCAGGAACAGGTGTCTTTATATTGACACTTTAACTGACTCCATTCAATTAATTGTGTGACTACTGATGGCAATTGCTTGCACAATACTTATGCAATCATAACCTTAACTTTTTTACTGTACATGATTTTGCAAGCTATATAAATTTTTTCACCCCACTTCAAAATTATGGGATAGTTTGCGTAGATTCAGAACATAATCATATTTATATCATTTCAGTTCCAGGATATAACACTGCAACTGTGGCAAAGTTAAAGGGGATGAATGCCACACACTGCTGCTTCTGTGAGAAGTTAACGGTGGTCTTAATGTCACAGGTGTACATTTCTAGAGCAGTTACAACGGGATAAACTTTTTTCAACAATTTCAAACATAATGGATAACAATCAGCAGAGATTCAGCAGAGAGTCAGCATTGTAGATAATGTAGGAAACCAATAGCTAAAGTCAGAAAAAAAAATTGTGTTGTTGAAAAAAGTTTAAACCCAAAACGTCCATTCAGATTTTAATCATTAAAATAAATCTTTTGCACAACTGAAGATCACATATTGATGATATTAATATAAACATTTCCTTTAAAGAAGAGAAATTATATTTGTGTTTACCTGTTCAGTAGGTCTTGGCAGATGCCATGGTTTTGGCATGGGTTGGATGCACATTCATTGATGTCTTCCTCACAACGCTGACCAGAGAATCCAGGTTTACAGTTACAGCTTCAAAAGAAGATAATAGGGTTATTGACTAACTGATTTATGCTCTCCTTTTCTGCAATGCACATCAGTTTGGTAGCAAACTCACACACTGGTAAACTGAGATTATAAAATTATAAGATGGGTTTGCTTTAATATCAAATACAGTTAGTTTGGCTTTAAGAATGGCTATTTAGATATTACCCATTCTGTGTGGTATTTTTTCACATTCTTTATAAGATCTAGTTTAAATTGATATTAGGATTGATTGGAATATTAACAGGTTAATGGACAGATGAGTCAAGATGCATACAATGCAAGTATGGGCTAGGATGTTTTTGCAGTGTATTCTGGCATCACTGCACTACATCCAGCACCTTCTAGTAAATTCTATGCAGTGCAAAGAAGTGCAAAACCAATGGGTCAACATCACAGAAGCTGAATTCTCTTTTGTGATGCCATTCCTGTGACCAGTGATGTAGGGAGAGGAGGAGTTGCTCCACAGGGTCATTATTTTCACCCTGTAATGGCTACAAATCAATGGCTTTCAGCAGAGGCCATACTCTCACAGTTCCTTTTACTGCCGTGTGACATGCCAGTGCCTTTTATATCTTAACAGTTCAAGTCTTTGCCATGACGCACTCTGCCTGATCGGAAGCCATTTGTATATGTCATTTTAACCACTAGACTTAAATAAGATGGATAAATGATTGATGAAGGACATAAGTCAAAAATAAAAAATAAAAAAAATTAAAATAAATTAAATTTCCCCTGCATTTTGAATTGAATCTTCTATATAGACAAGAAATTGATTGCATCCTTCCCTTACTAGTAATTGTTGACCATGTCCACACAATAGCCATGGTTTTGGCATGGGCTAGAGCCACACTCGTTGGTGTCAATATCGCAGTGAGATCCCTCAATCCCTGAAAGATAAATGAGATGGTCATGAATCATTGAACCTGGCTACTTCCATAAGATCAATGCTAAAAAAGCCCTTAGAGAATGCCCTCCTAATGGAAACTGCCCCAATGAAGCATCTGTGGTCTCCCAGGACGGTCTGAATGTGTGTAATAACATTTCAACATTGGGGCCTGGGCTGAGGGAAACTGCAGGGAGGAAATGGTTCAACTCAGGTTGCTTTCTGGTGCTTTTGCTGTTAAGGAAGGAAATAAAACAGATGAACGGCACATGATGAAGCTCTGGAGAACCTGAAAGAAAGAACCCTACAACAGCTTAACAAGAGTGAACCCACCTGTTTCTGGAGCTACTAAATGCTGTCTATTATGACCTTGATGACATTTTAAAAATAATGCTAATACAACATTAACTGCTACTACTGCTACTTCTAAGGGGTGCACAGCTAGTAATTTTTGTAGTACTCAACCAGCAATTCAGAAAAGTATTTGACTAATCATCTTTTCATCAGTTGATTCATCAAATTGAAGGGCAGTGGTAGCTCAGTGGTTAGGATGTTGGGCTACTGATAGGAAGGTCATGAGTTCAACCGCCAAGCTGCCACTGCTGGGCCCTTGAGCAAGGCCCTTAATCCTCAACTGCTCAGTTGTATAAATAAAATAAATGTAAGTTGCGCTGGTGTCTGCCAAATGCCATAAATGTAAATGATTCAGAACAGCACGTTTTAGGCTATTTTATTAGTGAAGTTAAATGCCAATGAAAAAGAGCAAATACTGCATCAACTTGCATTGTTAATGACCAAAATAAATCAGTGCAATAAATTTTATTACAAAATAAAGTAATCATAGTAAAGTATACAATATTGCATTGCATAAGGATGTATCAAAATGTATTAAAATGCGCTCATGTGGACACTCTGGCAGCTCGGCTAAAATCATTGATTCTGGAACTGGAGGGCATGCAAAGTGGAAGCTCATGTCCACCAATAGACCCTCCTTATAGCTCAATGAGTGGCCCTGCTTGGATGGAGGATGCCATGTCTCCAGCAGCAGCTGGGTTTTTTTTCTCCCTCCCAGGCTGATAATGACCTGGGCCTCAGTAACATCAAAAAAAGTGCGCAGATTTGATATATCTTTAGAAAACTGTGGAAGGAATTCCTTCATGAGCAGGCAGGACTGAGATTTTAAAACAATGCTGAGCATACAAAATCAAAATCAAAGTTTATATCACATAGCATTTGAGTAAAGCAAAAGAAAATTAAAAAAATGACCTGCACCAGCATAGTCTAACACAATGCGCAGTTGACTGTAGAATTGGCTTCATCTAGTTTCACATATTTCCAGACTAACAAAGTACATTTAGTTGGCTTCTTTACCATCTGCTTGAAGTTTTTTACAGTCTGCCTCACTGTTTTTTTCCACCGCCCCGATAGTCAACATTCCCACTGCAACAAATAGCAAATCTACTAGTCAACTAGTCTATGCAACCACTGACTACTATAGTACTACTCCTACTAATGCTAATAATTATATAATAAAAATAATGTCATTAATAAATATGAGAATCAACAAACAGCAAAAATATAAAACCACAAATAGTACCTGAAAGCAACAATAAATAAATATAATATCTAAGGAAATCACATAGCATGTTGGTTACCATAAACGGACATCCTTGGCAAATTAGTCAAAACAGAGATCAAATGAACAGCTTGAAAAAAATAAGGTTTTTGGTGGAAGCTAGCTGAAGCCAGCCATTTTGAAAATTCTAACTAACTAACTAACTAACTAACTAACTAACTAACTAACTAACTAACTAACTAACTAACTAACTAACCTCCCTCCCTCCCTCCCTCCCTTCACACAACTACCGGTTGATCCAAAGTGCTGTACAATACAGCTAATAAAAAAATAAATAAAAAAATAAGAAACCACAAAACATCAAAACTCTATATAGCAATACAACTGACATGGCTAGATAAAAGCTATTGACAAAAGATGTTTTTTTTAATACTGGAAAAGATGGTGCAGCTCTAATAGAACCTGGTAATTTGTTCCATAGACTAGGACCGGCAACAGCGAAGGCTCGATCACCTCTGCAATGGAACCTTGATCTAGGGACAGAGAGGAGACCAAGATTACTGGATCTTAGTGACCTATTTGGTTTAAGAGTAGAGATTGCCTTAGAGAGATATGATGGGGCTTGATTATGCAGAGATTTAAAAACAAAAGTTAAAATAAAAAAAAAAAAATTCTAAATTTGACTGGTAACCAGTTTAGAGAAATAAGAATGGGCGAGATGTGATCAAACCTCCGTCTGCCTGTCAGCAATCTTGCAGCAGCATTTTGGACCATCTGTAAACGCATTATAGAGGACTGACTTATACCATAGTATAGTGAATTACAGTAATCTAAATGAGATAGAACAAACAAGTCAATAATCTGTTCAAACTGTTTTACAGTCTTCATATGACTTTAAATCAAACAAAATGATTTCAGTTTTATTCTCGTTTAACACTAAAAGATTCTACTTTAACCATATTTGTAATTCATTTAGGCAATCCAGCAGAGGTCCTACGAATTCTTTACTTTTATGCTGCAAGGGAAAATACAGCTGAGTATCATCTGTGTATAGGTGGAAGGACACTCCATATTTCTCAAAGATAGCAACCATTGGTAGCATAAATATAGAAAATATCCCTTTAGCATTCAGCCCAAACATAACCACATGAAATCTACGACACTTAAATGCTATTGTAAGAAGGGAAGCTTTCTAAGCTTGCAGACAATGATGATGATTAAATGAAAAAAGCTGTTTTCCTCAAGAAAATTTGAGGAAAACTTTATATATTATAATAGCAAAAGTGTTCATTTTATTGTTTGTTTATTCACTCCGTAAAGACAGCAAACAGGACTTACTCCATTAAGAAGAAATTCTCAGTGAGCATGCTGCTAAATCCCCAGAATGACATTTAATAAATGGTATGATTATAAACCATGGATGTGTGACAAATCTGACAAAGTTATACTGTTAACATTATGCTATACAGATAATGGCATGAGGTTTGAAGGATAGAACATAAGTTGGACATAAGTCAGGTTTTTATGGTTCGTTGGGATGAGGAATGGATGCTTGGCTCCCCTCCAACCAGTGCCTCCACTCCTCTAAGGCCAATTTAACAGCCAAGAGCTTCCAGTCTCCAATGTAGTGGTTTCTCTCCAGCATGGTCAACCAGTGAGAAAAATATGCACAGGAGTATAACTTCTTTTTGGGCTCTGACGGTTAAGAGAATACAGTGCCCACCCCGAAATTGGAGGCATCAATCTCCGCTATAAATTGAGTCTCGGGGTTGGGCATTAAAAGTGCCTCAGCTGTCCATCTAAATATGCCTAGATCTTTCTTGGTCAGGGCGCACAATGGAGAGGCCAGGGTACTAAATTCTTCACAAATCGTTGGAAGAAGTTTGTAAAGCCCAGGAACTGCTGGACTGACAGGACCAAGGTGGTTAGCTGGATTCACAGTCAGCCCCCCAGTAGATATGACAAAGCACAAGAAGGAGATAGTGGTAATGTGGAATTGTGACTTCTCAAGCTCGACATATAGGTGGTTGAGCAGGAGGAGCTGATGGACCCAACGGACATGAACCACATGCTCCTCTAACAAGCTGCTAAAGATCAGGATATCATATAGATAAACAAATGCAAAGTGGGTCAATGTCTTATGGAGGGCCTTATTTATAAACCGCTGGAAGACTGTGGGGGCTTTCATCAGGCCAAAGGGCATCACAAGGTACTCATAATACCCCAAGTGCGTGATGAATGTAGTCTTCCATTCATCCCCTGTCCTGATTTGGGCCAAGTTATACACACGGCATAAATCTAATTCAGAAAAAAATCTTGGCCCACTGCAGATGACCGAAGGCTGAATTCATCAGAGGCAGGGAGTGTCAGTCCTTCTGTGTAACCGTGTTTAGGCTGTGGTAGTCTATGCATGTGGCATGCCTCCATCTTTTTTCTTTCTTCTCAAAGATGAAGCCTGCATCCACCGGTGAAGTGGATGGGCAGATAAACCCCACAGATAAGGCCTCTTGGATATATTATTCCAAGGTCTAATGCTCTGGGGGGGGGGGGGTTGGGGGGCGGGGGGGATAGAATATCCTGCACCTAGGGAGAGTGGGCATTGGGACCCCCTAACAGAGACCGAGCCAGTAGACCAGTCAACCTGGGGGTTACGCCCCCACAACCAGAGGAAGCCCAACACGGGGTGTAGCTCAGGAACCCTAGTGACATACAGCAGCAGGCATTCCGAGTGACAACCTATATATAGGGTGATCAGTACTTTCTGGAAAGTTATGGGGCCAGAGGTTAGTGGTCACCCATCCAGGGCAGAAATAGGCAGGGTGTGTGAGAGGGCCTCCAGGGGTAACCCCGGGCTGCAGACTAAGCCCTCATCTATGAAAGTGCCCACAGCCCCCAAATCAATAAATGCCTGGAGGCTAGCCTGTTTACCCTGTTTGTGAGGGACTGTATCTAGGGCCAACACACATCCCCCTATTCGCGAGGGCCCCTGTCTTTTAGCAGCATATGTGGGCAGAGGGCTTGATGATGATCCGACTGCCCATAGCCCTGAAACGGGGGGCGACTTATGGCGAGCAGATCCCCATGGTAAACCAGTTGCACCCAATTGCATGGGCTCAACTGCTCTCTCTATGGGCTCGGGGTCCCCACTGGGATCTAGGGGAACCTGTCTGCAGTCACCTGCATGCTGAAATGGGCTAGTCAACTGGTGTTCCAACCGTCGCTCATGCAAATGATTGTCCAGGCAGATAATGAGACTGTACAGGGCCTCTAAATCCCCAGGAGGATCTGCCATGAGCTGCCAGCTTGTCTTTTAGCTCTTGGAAAGACTCTGTACATATACTGCTTGGAGAGCTAGGTCATTTCAGCCTGAGATAGCTGCCATGGTTCGAAACTCAATGGTACAGTCTGCTATGGAGCAGCTCCCCTGACACATCTGGAGGAGGGAAGAAATCAAGCCCCCTCCACCAGGTGGGTGGATCAAAGGTGCTCCATAGCACCATGATAAAAGAATCAACTGTGGGGTGGTCTGCCAGGCGGTGCTGCCAAACTGCTGTAGCCCAGTCCAAAGCTCTGCAGGTCAGTAGGGCAATCATGTAGGCTACCTTAGCCTTCTCTGAGGGAAATTGGGAGGGATGCATCTCAAAAACAAGAAAGCATTGTAATATAAATTGGTTGCACCCTCCAGGCTGCCAGGTTGTGGGGCCAGCAGGTGTGTTTCCGTGACTGCAGGGGGAACTGGCACTGGGGGCCCAGGTCGGGGGCAGTAAATATAGAAGAGGTGGCCAAATAAAAAGCCAGAACAAAGGGTTTAAGTAGCGGCATGCACAGGTGCCAAGCATCTCTACTGATTGCCTGCACAGGGTTGAGGCACTCTAAAGGACCATGCAGGCATCCGAAGATTTGCCTAAGAAGGCACCCGCAGTGTTATAAGTTTATATTTATATATTTAATGTTATGGACCATCTGAGAGACAAGTTCCTGTTATAACTTACATTATAGCATCTACATACAGTTATCCCTCACCAGCAGCTTGCCATGTTGGAAATTCCAAAGTCATCTGTCCTAAATACTCTGCCATGGAGGAAAAATATACTGACTGGCTGATAAAAAAGTGCTCACACTGGAGACTCCATTAAATCCATCCATGTTTATCATTTCTTTACCACTTCAGTCACAATAACACACACATTCACACACTACGGACAATCTGGAGATGACAATCAGCTTACAAAACCCCTGAAGCACGGGGAGAACATGCAAACACCGCTCACTCAGGGTGGATGCAGGATTCGAATCCCCAACCCCAAAGATGCGAGCCACTGTGCCCCCCATTCCATAAATATACTGTATACAATTTAATAATAACATTGGCATTTGCTGCATAGTATTTTATTTATGTGAATAGTTTATATAAACAGAACTGCACAATGGAAATTTCTGTTATCTGAACTGAATGGATATGTCACATGTGATGCACTGACGATGAAAAATAATTGAAATGTCATTTTCCCTATAAGTACTCTCAAATAAATCATTTGAAATTTCATTATAAAAATAAATAAAAGTCTCACTGCAGTTTTTTGCACACATTAGAAAGAAACAAGCACCAAGCAGTTTTCTATTATCAGTCTTTCATCCAAACAAGCCTGGGGGCTTATTTTTCTTTGTTTGTTTGTTTGTTATTATTATTATTATTATTATTATTATTATTTCTGTCATGCTTCCCCAGCAGCCTTAAACAATTTTGATTCCTTGCTTTACAGAGCGGAGACTTGATCTCGTGCACACCACTATAAGAAGACTCCCAGACTGATTGCATAACAGACTACCCTGCTCATACACCACTGGTAATTACAAGATATCTTTTTGCACAGCGGAAAATCAAGCATTCCTGCTGCTTAAAACTTTGATTTGGGTCACAAATATTCAGTGAGAGTAAAAAGTATTTGATCCCTTGCTGATTTTGTTGGTTTGCCCACTAATAAAGACATTCAAATCAAATTCAAATTTCAAATTCAAATTTTATTTATCACATACACAATCATACACAGTACAACGTGTAGTGAAATGCTTTTTTCGACTGTTCCATGGTAAAAAATATAAAAATACAAAGTAGAATAGAATACAGAAATATAGAATACAAGTAGAATATAATATAAAAATATGAATATAAAAATATGAATAGAATATAAAAAAATGAATANAAAAAGAAATAAAATAAGTAAAGTGTAAAGTATACAAAATAAAAATATGAAAATAAAATATAAAATATACAGCAGATGTATAAATATGAAATATAAGTATGAAATGTATGATGATATGTGCAATGAAGGCCCGCAATATATGTTAGGTGGGTGGTAAAGTGACGAGTGAGCGGTAAAGTGACGGGTTGCATATGTGCAAATTTGCAGTTTGCAGTTTGTGTGCAGATGTGTAACCCTGGGGAGCTCCAGTGCTGAGGGTGAGGGAAGAGGAGACGTGTTTTCCCATCCGTACTGTTTGGGGTCTGTCTGTCAGAAAGTTGGAGATCCAGTGACACAGTGATGGGCTNTTGAGGGCCCGAATGGCCTGCGGGAAGAAACTCCTCCTCATTCTCTCTGTGTTTGCTTTCAGGGAGCGGAAGCGCTTTCCTGACCACAACAGAGAGAAGAGTCCATTGTTGGGACAGCCAGAGTAGAGCAATGTGTAGAACATAAACTAAACTCATCCATTCGTTTTTTGCTTCACACTTTTTTTGCTTTGTTCTGCTTTCTGTTTTCTGATGAAAGGAAACTATGAGCTCACAGTGCAGCTTTCACCAGTTTGCCCAGTCTGCTGAGCAGCTTGTGCAGGTGCTCTTTGGAGAGATTTCCATTACGTGCCTGACTACAATGGTGGTGCTATTGGGTGCCTTCAATACCATGAGCAAAAGCTAAACTGGACAGTAGAAGACTGGAAAAAGACCAGGTGATTTATTTTTCTAATCTTCAACTGTCCAGTTTGGGTAAGACTGTGCCCATGACAGCCTCAGATTCTGAACCCAATATGCTCCTTTGCTGTTGTAGTCCATCCACCTCAAGGTCTGATGCGTTGTGCCTTCTGAGATGCGTTTCTGCTCACCACAGTTATATAGAGTGATTATATGAGTTACTAAATCCTTCCTGGCAGCGAGAACTAATCTGGCCATTTTCTTATCTCTTATCTCTTATCAATAAGGTGTATCCACTCACACAACTATCACTCAATCAGTGTTTTTTGTTTTTCACACCATTCTGTGTGAAAGCTAGAGACTGTTGTGTGTAAAATTATCAGGAGATCAGCAGTTTATAAAATACTCAAACCAGCTCATTTGGCACCAACAACCATGCCATGGTTAAATGCCATGGGTGCCCAAGGCTCATTGATATGTGTGGGGAATGAAGGCTAGCAACATTTATATGCACTGTTGTATATTAAGCCATCAGAACCAAGGTTATCCTTTTTTTAATAGGATGTGAGGGTGAATTCTTACATTTGAAAAAAAACCCTGTATTTTATATGATTTCATGTGCCTAGCAATTCAAACAATTTGATGGTGTTTAGCCAACATTATAAATAATGGATATATGGAGCTTTTCCCTTTATAATAGTTAGATAGGTGAAGATCCTCTGATATTCATAATAAGGAAGCATTTCACTTAAAATATGGTTGTAATGCTTTATTAAAATTTGGAATGCATTATTAAAGCCTGTATGTGTAGATCTGCTTTTTCTCTGCCAAAACCCAAGCAGTAAAAAAGGGAGGAAAAAGTGCTTGTGACTGGTTAATTCAGTTTATAGAGTACTAATCTGCCTGGATTAGTCAAACTTTTAAATTGATTATAGTCTCTTTTCATTAACATTTTAAATGTTTTGAATACTTTGTCCAGAGCTCAAGACGGTATTTGCAATGAGATAAAGGGGAATATGTGGACATGAACAATTTTGCTAATGATATTAAAGTATTTTATTGAGGGATTAAAAGTGGTTGCTGAATTTCCATGGGAAGTGTCTCACACGGGGCACAGAGTCAGGTGTGATCAATAAAGCTGACATGCATTTCGCTCATGATGAGGCTAGATCCCGCTCCTCATTACCTTATGAATCGAAAGAAGAAGAATTCTGTCAATGAAGTTGCAGCAAAACTCAATTAAAAACCAAGGACGGAGAGAAAAGGAGGCATTTTGTTCAGAGAGGACAGAGCCAGTATCAGATTTTGCTTTTGTGTGTGGCTCTGCTTCCTCTGTGGAGTAGGGGCAGTGAAAGGATTGACTGAGTGGATGGCTGTCATGCTGTTTCACATTGTGCAGCAGCACAGCAGTGGCCCACATGGGAAAGCTTTCCAGGCGGTACTCTAAACCAATTAGCCAGCCTGTAGGGAGAACTCCTGCCGGTCTTCCGGGCCAGGGGCACTGCGCTCCCCTGAGATCCCTGGCCGGTTCCACCACAAAACTGCCTCCGCTGTGGGAAGTCTGGCAGATGGGGCTCAGACTGGAACCAAACGCCCAAGGCTGAGTATAACAATAGTGGATGGACATAAACTAAATAAAGCATTAATTTCCGTAGCTGCCTGACAGATGCATGCAGATGTGGTTGCAGGATTCATGCCAGGAAATTCAGTAGTAGTAAGTAGATGTTGTATATAATATTACAGTTTCTTGATCATGTGAATATGTCTTGGAAAAGACACTGAAGGTTTGATCAAATGCAGATGTATATTAGAGCAATAAATGCATTTTCCAATTAATTATAGTAAAATATTGCTCAAATATATGATTATGTATTTTACTCTACAGACTTTCAGATTTTTCTTTACATTACTTATACATTACATTACATTATTATTATGTATTTTTCAAAAAGAAAAGCAGACTCCTTATCCACAAATAGAAAAAAATTGACAATGGACAAATTAAAGGAAAAACTAACAAAAAGTGTCTAAATAAGGTGCTGAGCCACTACAAGCTTCTATAACAGCTTCAGTGTGCCTTGACATAGATTTTATATAACTCTAGAGCAATGAACACCATTTTTTCAACAAATATTCTCTCAATTGGTGTTTTGATGATGGTGGTGGAGAGCAGTGTCTAACAAGTCAGCCCAAAATGTCCCATAGGTGTGCAACTGGTTTGTGATTTGGAAGATCATAGCTTATGATTTACATCACTTTTATACTCACCAAAATATTCCAGGTGCCCTCTTCCTGGAAGTGACCACTCCCACCAAGGTAGAAATGTTACATCATAGTATAAATCTCAGATCACTTTGTGTTGGTTTGGAGTAAATGTTCCCTCTAAGGAGACAAGTCTATGCATCAAATGCCCCTACAACCCCTTTAATTTTTCACTGATCTGTATATTCCAACTTTTCAAGGCATAACCCACCTTAAAAAATATCTGCACAACATATTACAAGAAGAGACAGATCTGCACAAGACCAGATAGATCTGGAGGGAAAAACATAGTAACATCACTTGAAGGGAACACCATATGACTGGTCTCAGTACTAAACTATAAAACCACCCACCCAGTTAACTTCTAGACAAAACCCAGTTAAGCAATTGTTTAGTGTTTGACAAAGACAAATGAACTTGTCAGCTTAGAGGTAGTATAACTTTATAGAGTATAAGTTTATAGAGTTAGCATAGTGTACCTTTTCTATTCCATTTCTATAGTTTTAATAGTATCAACCAACTTCCTAACTCATGACAGAAAAGAGGGGGGCTTGCTTACTATATGCTATTATAATAAATCATATTATTTTTATGACTTTAAGTAAAAAAAAAATCATGGAAAGGAACAAAATATGGTGAATAGGCTTCATTTTCTTTGGTTTATACTGAAAAAAATTGAGCAAAAAGGATTAACTTTGTCAAATTGGATAATCTCCACTGCACAGAGCAATCAGAAAGAAGTAAAAAAAGAGTGGATAATCTGCTCTCCTTCTCTGAATTCTCTTCTACATTCATGGGCCCCAGAGCCTCCTGGCTGGCAGCCGTGATGACAATGATCATTATGTCGGTCAGAGACTTGTGGCGGTGGTGCTATTGTGAAATCTGCATTCACTCCGAAGTCATTTACACTTTCATTGGCAGCTATTTAGTCACCAGAAAGGCCTAAGACAGCAATTTGTGAATCCTGCTCAGCCAAGTAGAAGTGTGGAGCAGGAAGAAAAGGAATGGAATAAAGTCAATTAATTGTTCCCTTTCTGGGAGGGGCCCACTGACAGGATCTATAGTCTTGGATCCAGAGTTGCTCACATCTGTTTAGCCTGCTTTCCAAAACCATGACTTCAGACCACCAAGCCCCAGAGAATAGATCAATTCAGCAGCGTCTGAGCTTTCTCTATCTTAGACACATTTGTATATCATTTTCTGCTAGGTCTAGTCCATTCACTGAGGACCCTGATTACAAAGGACCCTGGTCATAAAGAGATGTGGGCCACAACAGAAAAGGCAGAGTTAGCACTGAAGACAGTACTGTCTGAGTCCTGCTTGCTGCAACAAGACGCATTATGCAGTGGGACATTCACAAAAAAGATATATGAAGGACGACAAAAGACACACTTAGACTCATCATATAAGGTGAAGTAGATCTATCAGGAGGTTTAAAAAGGTTTATAATATAATATAATATGATATATCTGGAATCAACATTGATATAAAGACAATTAGACATACACCGATCAGCCATAACATTAAAACCACTGACAGGTGAAGTGAATAACAATGCTTATTATTTTTGTGGGGGTTTTTTTATTTCCATATCCTGAGACATAAATGAATGTACTGAAAGGCAAAAATTATGGATTACATCTGCTTTTCTTTTAACTCAGACGTTATACAAGGTTTATTTCAAAATCTAACTTGAGTTCATAGAATTAGTAAATATTGTTTTAAGTCAAAAAGTGTTTATTTAAATAAAAAAACAATTTTTCAGATGCCATTATCCAAGTGTTGAACAATACTAACAATGACATTATTACAAATAAGTAAAAAACATATGACCATGTGTCTACATTACAAATTTATGAATATTCAAGAATCTCAGTTCATATTCAAGATAACATTTTAATAACATATTTATACCCTGTATACATCCATAAAGATTGAATAGATATATTCAGTAATGTCATTGTGACTACACGAAGCCTACATATTCTTTCTAAACTGCAAAGCTGGTTAAAAAAAACCTGTATATTAACACAAAACGTTAAATATCATCTCAGACACATGTAGGTACATGCACACACACACACAGATATCAACCCCCACACCATGTCCTTTTAAATGATACACCACAATTTGCATTGACGGTATTCTGTTTAACCTTTGAATGGCTCTTTGAAAAAGATAAAAGATAGTGAATGGGGTCACATAAAGAACGTCTGAGTAACAAAGCTCTTGCTTTAGCAAAAAAAAAAAAATAATAATAATAAGCTTTTGCTTTGGAGAATTCAAAAAGTGAAAAAGTAAGCTAGGTAGTACAGTACGGAAACCAGACGAAGTTCACAATTAAAGAGGAGTCTACCGGAACTTGTCAGCGATTTAATCTATTACAGAAAATCTGAAGAACCTTCTCCTCAGTCTATGGAAAAATCACATGGCATCTGATGCGCCCTCTTGGCTGAATGATAGAGGGCCTGGAAGTCTTTAAATCGAGGAGCGCAGCCAAGCCAAGCCTCCCCAAAGAGTTCAGCTCCGGTGAAGAGGAACTGACCAGCTCCTGCTTTAACGCCGCACTGCAGAAGCGTGTGGATGTGTCCATGCCAGGAGCCGGGGACGTTTGGCTCTCTCTCAAACACTCCGCTCCGTTGCCGATACACCCTGCCATTCTGCACCTCTACCACGGAGATCTGCCGCTCAGAATCATGGGATACGTTCCTTATGGAGCCACGGACCACTGGTAGAGTAGAAAATGGCACATGGATTTGTACATTTTATTTTTGCATAAAGAACTAGACTTAAACAAACAACAACAAGCAATAAAAATGAGACTGTGTAACAGATGTATTACATGCATTAAGAGTTTCATGCACTCCTTTGCTTAATTCCTTTTTTAAAAAAGAAATCTGACAGATGATGAATCCTTTCCACACACTTTCCTTCAAAGCGCTTCTAAACCCATACACAGTGAGGCAAACCAAAGCCTGTTCACTCCACGTCAGCAGTTACACTTTCATTAGGCAGCTCGTTTTCTATCATCAAAAAGTGTCCGATGGCAATTTGTGAGATTCGGGTTCAAGGGTCAGACTATACAAGGCGTGAGTTCAAAGGAGCCGCTGCTTTTGCTCTGTTGCAGGCCTTAAAGCCATGTGCCTCATGTTGTGTATTGCAGAGCCCTCACATCTGCCAGGGCCCACTTGCTGGGAACAAATCAGGGCCTCGCCCTGCATGTAGCCATTCATGGAATAAATTAACATCACATCCAAGACAGAGACTGCCTACTCTGATATATGAGACCAATTCAAAACGGTTTGTTTGTATCTGGTTACTGATATCATCCTATTGTTACTGATTTGTCAAAATCCAATCAATTGCTAAACATACAGGGGGAAAAAAAGCAGAAATACCTGCAAAACTCTCACATACAAATATATACTATATGTGCATTTCTGACAATACCCCATTTATCATAAAGGAATCTCAGCTTGCCATTTGCATATGGATCTCTTATCATTTTAAATTAGACAAACCACAGTGAATTACTAAACAAAATGGATATAAAAGCCAGGGTAGGATGGCTGAAATAAACACACTCACCAAAGTCACTGCTGCAGGCGGCTTTCAGTGTCTCCATGTCATTGCACGGCCGACAGGCAGCTGCGAATGCAGACAGAGAGGTCGCTTATTTGAGACAAAGTAAGGAAGACAGCATCAGATAGCATCATCAAGTGACACAAAACATACTTTGTCAAGAGCAGCAGCGTGTGCGAGGGAAGAAATCTAATTAAATTTTCAGTACATTGTATTAGAGAATACTCGGCATCTGCTAGAGAAGCATCCAAGGAGCCTTTAGGAATGTAAGGCATGTGGTATATAATCTCAAAAGTCAACACTTGCCTGTGTGTGTGTGTGTGTGTGTGTGTGTGTGTGTGTGTGTGTGTGTGTGTGTGAAGAAAGCAATTTGACTTTTGATCCTGTTATTGTATAGGCTACTGAGCAGTCCCTCAGCGAGCAAGTGTGTGGCAGAAATGCGAATTCTTCTTTGTCAGTGTTGGGAAAGTGGTAGTCAGGCAAACACCAGCATCTGTCTCAGCATTTGATATGAATAACACACCCTCATACACACACACAATGACTTGACATCTGTGGAATTTAAGAAGCATTTGCCATCTTTTCATCAATTCAGGTTGAGACCACTGCCTTGATTTTTTGACTGTGTTTTTGACTAAGGAAAAGCTAATAGCAAAAACAACATACATAGCTCGATACCGATCGTACACGAAAAGTAGATGTAAATTGTCCTTCCTCCTCCTGGTAGGAATTTTACAAAGAATAATTTCATTATGCATCGTTTGAAACAGATAAAAACTATTTACAGCACAATTATTTCAATTGAATAAAATCCTCCAGATACGGGTGATGCACATAATGAAAACAAGCTTCAGTTACAGTTCACATCAAACATCAGAAACATCAGAATGGAGAAAAATGTGACCTCAGGGACTCTGACTGTGGAATGGTTGTTGGTTTGTGTATTTCAGAAACTGCTGATTTTCTGGGATTTTCTCACTCAGACATCCAGTAAGTGGCAGTTCTGTGGGCTTAAACACACAGTTTATGAGAGAGATCAGCTGAGAATGACCAGACTGGTATGAGCTGACAGGAATGCATGTAGGCTCACCAAAACAGGACAGTTGATTATTGGAAAAAGACCAGGTGACATTTTTCCAATCTTCAGCTGTCTAGTCTCGGAGAGCCTCTGGCCAATAATATGGCTGACACGAGGGGTACCTGATGTGGCCTCCTGCTGTTGTAGCTCATCCACCTCAAGGTTAAATGTGTTGTGCGTACTGGGATGCTTTTCTGTTCACCGTGGTTGTAAAAGATGCCTATTTGAGATATCATAGACTTCCTTGTGCATTCCTCAACCATGTCTGGCCATTCTTCTCTGACTCCTCTTATCATTAAGGCATTTTGTCTTTCTGAACTGCCTCTCACTAGATGTTATTCTTCCACAGCTTTCTTGGTGTGAACCCTAGAAGCTGCTGGTGTCTGTGAAAATCCCATCCCAGTGGTTTCTGAAATACTCAGACCAGCCCATCTGAAATAACCCTGCCATGGACAAAGTCACTGAGATCAGATTTTTCCCTATTCTGATGTTTTGTGCATGTGAACATTAACTGAACTCTTGACCTACATGATTTGATGTACTGCTGCCGCCACGTGATTGGCTGTTTAAATTATTGCATGATCAGATTTACAGGTGTTCCTATTAAAGTGGACGATGAGTGCATATGTGTGTGTGTGTGTGTCACACACACACACACACACACACACACACACAACTTGATTTCCACACACACCCACTTACCAATTGGTCGTAATTAACCTAATTAATCGTTAATTCATAGTTATGAATGAGTAAATGATTGAATAACTGGACAGAGTTTCTTTACCTTGCATTGTGCTTGTTGGAACCTCTGTGGCGCTGCTATTTTCACGCAGCAGTTCATACCGGAACCCGACGACACTCGGACCCGCGTGACTCTGCGGGCTGGCCTGAAGAAAGATGGCGGCACTCTGCGCTTTGTGCGGGCGGAAGCAGCGCACCTGCTCCGGAGACTCCCCGTCCTGCAAGAGGAGGTCCAGGCTCGCCGTCCGCTCCACGTACACCGCGGCACCGCGGAAGCGCAGCGCTTTAACGCACACGGCCGCATGGCGCGCGCTCCACACGTTCGGCTGCAGCACGACCCGCAGAGCGTGGCGCGGGGAAAACCACGTGACCGAACCTGCGGAACAGCGAAGCCGCACCTGCTGCACCGAGCCAGAGACCTCTCTCGAGCCCACCAGACCACTGCGTACAAACAAACAAACAAACAAACAAAATGAAACATATCTAATTAGCAGCTTTTTTCATCATAGGCTATTTGAAGCCTGACACTTTACACATAAGTATAGAATTATTGATTAAATAGATAGATAGATAGATAGATAGATAGATAGATAGATAGATAGATAGATAGATAGATAGATAGAGAAACAAAGAGGCAATAAATAAATAAATGAAGAACTTGCAGTAAATGAAACAGGGTGTTTTACTGCGCAAGGTCTTTTCTGATACGTGATCTAGCACTTTACACACAAAGTCCAAAATAACAAAACATTCCCAGTGTGTATCAGTAAACCACGTTTACATTAGTCACATAGGAACTATGTGACTCTTACCTTCCTCTCCAGTTGCACAAATCTGCTGTACAGGACGTCAGAAAACACAATGTGTGCAAGTGCTGCAGCAGCCAGCTTCCTCTGGGTGACATATCAATCCACATGAATGTCGGCGAAGCGGCAATTATGGTGAAACATTGTCCTGTACAGCATCAGCATGCTGCAGATCTCCAGGAAGTGGTGCACTGGTGAGTGAGGTGAACAACTCTGTCCATACTGCAAACAGGGGCGGCTTTACAGCTTTTCTCCCCGAAGAGAGGGTGAAGAGGTCGACTCCACCCTCAGGCACTGACATTTATCAAGTTAACACACTGCTTCTATGTGCAGATCCTTTGGGGTTTAGCTGTAACCCTTCTGCATCGGCTCCTTAGAC
>CM074972.1:7696804-7715546 GCA_037577455.1 Pangasius macronema
ACAGCCTGAGCTTCAGCTCTCAGACTACAGCCCCACAACAGCCTGAGCTTCAGCTCTCAGACTACAGCCCCACAACAGCCTGACCTTCAGCTCTCAGACTACAGCCCCACAACAGCCTGAGCTTCAGCTCTCAGACTACAACCCCACAACAGCCTGAGCTTCAGCTCTCAGACTACAGCCCCACAACAGCCTGAGCTTCAGCTCTCAGACTACAGCCCCACAACAGCCTGAGCTTCAGCTCGCCGCTGGAGTGATCAGCACCGCCAGCTGTTCAGTGCTCTTAGTGTCGGTCTCTAAACTGTGTCCTTACAATTCTCTTAGAATAAAGGTCCTGGTCCTTAAGGTCCAATTCTGTACCTTAAATTATTGTTATTATTTAATTTACTCGATATTCACGTGTTCAAGTAAAAGATTCGCACAAAAGTAGTTCTTTCAGTACAGGGAACTGCAGTGACAAGCAAAAGTACAGTTCTGTGCTTTTATTTCAGAGTTTAATCCCTGAAGAGTCATCAGATTCAAGCTTTCTGCTACATATCTTTATTTAAAAAAAATAATAAAAAAATAAAAAAAATAATAAAGAAATTTAAAAAAGGATGTTTTCATCTTTCAACCTTTTTTGCCCTTTTCAATGAAATAGGCTATGAGAATATTTTAGGCTTTATCATGCCATGTTATGCCATCTTAATACATTTATAGTCCATTTTAGGAGAATTTGATGACGGAAACAGTAACAATTCATCTTCCTATACACATTATCTCACTGGATCCCTGCCTGCCCAAGCAGCATTAGGCCTGTGATTATTATTATTTAATAATAATAATAATAATAATAATAATAATAATAATAAAATTGTTTGGTTCATCGAAAAAAGAAAGAAAAGTCAAATAACTAGGCTCAGAGATCATTCAAGCTGCATTAGCCTTGTGCACAGTGGCCACTTAAACTAAAAAAATAAACCTTTAGTCTACAAAACGGGTTTTTTTCCGCCTGTAAAAACTCGCTGCTCAGTGGAAGCGGCCAGAGAAGCTCTGCTTTATTTTAAGTGTGATTATTTTTGCATTTGTTATACACACGAAGTGTTTTGAAAGCCCTGTATGAGGTAGGTATAACCGTGAAACCGAAAATGCGATTCTTCTTTTTAAACCGGAAGTCTGGAGACCGCATCGATCAGACCGACACTTAAGTAAGACGTGTGATGGGAAGAGAGAAACACGCCGCGGGAGCTGAAGGCACTGAAACACTACACGTTTTCCCTGCTGGCAGATGCACACTGCCTACTGAGACACGACTGAAAAAACACCCGAGTTTTCATTAGACGACAGTGCGTAGGAGAAATTTGTGAAAATTTCAAGGGACATTTGAGTCCCTTTAAGCACGGTTAACCATTGAGCTCAGTCAGCAGTGAACATTACTCAGCTGCCGTGCTGTTACATGCACACATGCACATTCACCTGTAACATGAGCAGCACGCGCGTTTAACCACACACGCAACTCGTTTCTTTCTTTTCTTTTATTTCTTTTATTTCAGGGACTGTTCAGGCGACTGTTTTAAAGCAGTGGGAGGAAAAAAAAACACAAAAATATAATGATTTACAATGCAGTAACCAACAGTGACTAATAGCTTATCTTAGTAGTTGAATATTGATTTTTTTTTTACATTAAAAAATAAATAAATCCTGTGTGTGTGTTTTTTTTTTCTTTTTCTGATTGTTTGTTTTTGTATCATCTAATGGAAATATTTCGTTCTTACACCATAGTCATGGTTTCATTCCATGACTAATAGGAAATTTTGCTTTTTAGGTTTACAAAATATAAATCAGAAAATAGGCTAAGCAACTTTAATTAACATGCAAGTCAAAAAAAAAAAAATTAACGATTCCTGGAGCTCTGTTCAGACTACAGGCAACATTCTGACACTTTCCATGGTTTGGTCAGCGTTTATATTCATATTTACTTTGTGCTTTAATACACGACAATGCTAGACCTTCAAATGTCCACAAACTCTATTCACACAATACAATAAAGAACACAGGGGGTAATACAGGAGGAACTTTCTGGTCCTCCCGCATAAAAGGTGCCGTGCGTTGGTAGAGGCCCAGCGTCTGCACGCGCCACATGCATACTAGCGTACTACGCAGTACATAAGACCAGCACGCGCTGCATGGCTCTATTACTACCTAGTACGCTAGTATGCAGCTTCGCACGTAGCCTATGCAGTGCGTTCAGGCGGCATTGTGCGCCTTTATACCCGCACCACAGCTGACGAAGGCAAACTGATACAAACTGATCTCTGGACAATTACAGATACCTTGGGAAGTAAAAAAATAAACGTTCATTTTCATAGAAAATATGAATGGAAATGTATATGCTGACTATTATCTTTTTTTTTGTTACATATTTACATATAGATCGCAAGAAGTGCTGTACAGTTAGTCTAGAAATGATAGAAACATAGGCTGTTAATGGATAGATAATAATATTTCATAGCAATTTTTATATTATTAGCTGACCAGGAAATACACAAGTCATCTCTGTTCTTTGAAGAAGCCTTGGTCTGTTGAGCTCTCCTTAATCGTTACAGTCAATGAGTTGCTGGTTACGTCGGTCACGGTGATTTTCTCCATGTTCTTCAGGCATGGAGTCCAGGATTCCTCGTCTTCATCTCCAAGGTTCTGTGGCACGGGGTATTTCGGAGACAGGTGATCGATAGGCAGGTCATCGGGCTGAAATAAACTGTTCTTGGAAAGATGTTTCCTCTTGGTGTGTGGGCCACTTAAGAAATGCTTCGTGCCGTGTCCCAGAATATCATGAGCTGTTTTTCGCAGAGTGCCTCCAAGAGCAACACTGCTACTCGATCCACAAGCAAGCTGTTTCGGAGGCTTACCGCTTTCCGCTTGAAACCGCCGAGTTAACTGGATAACACTGCAGTTGGAGGTTTCTCCTGAATGATGAGCAGGCCTGGAAATTTTCGTTGTACTAAAAGATAAATGTTCATCTGCCCTCCTCTTAACGGGATCAGTGGGAGAACAACTGCTGCTAGGGGCACTAAGAGGGAAACGCAACTTTGGCTTTGGTCCTCTCTTTTTTGGTGTATTAACTGAGTCCATGAGGGCGTGTGTCGGAGATACAGGAGGTCGAGATCTCCTCTCTGGCTCTGGTGATCGAACACGGACACTTTCTCCCCTGTTGACGGTGCTTGGAGGGAAGATAGTAGGTACGACTGTTCTTAGCCCTTCTCGAGCTCGAGGTGTGACAACTGGCTCTGCGACGGGGAACGAAACTCTAATCTCCCGTGACATTTCTCTTCGGAATTCATCACTTTTGGCTTTGGCTTTAGCCTTTGCCTGTAAGTATATTTAAAAAAAATGATCAGTGCATATATACAATTATTGTTTATTATCTAAACAAGCAAGTAGGCAAACAGGTTCTGGTAAGGAGACACGAGTCAATCTCCTCACAAAGGCCTGCCCAGAGCTTAGAGGGCAAACATGGTAAAGATGTGCATATATAAAAACCTTAGCCATAAAATAACTAATAATTTCATATAACAAAATGAGATCAGACAATAAATGGATCTCAGGTTAAAAACAAGTGGTTAAATTATTTGTTAAGGGGTGCAGTGAGCTTAAACAGAAGCTGCATTTTCTCACCTTCAGTAAGAAAGTTTCTGGTTTCGGTCCTCTCTTTTTAGGCCCATATAATTCTCTCTCACGCTCTCTGCAAGGAAAAACCACACAGTGACAGCTGTCAGTCAAGCGGCAGATAGTATTTATAAGAGGACTTTGAATAATGCAGTAGAAAAGTGCACTAACCTCTCCTCGAAAGCAGCGAACAGACGTTCATCCAGAATATTTTCCTCTGGCTCCCAGGTGCTGTATCTGTAACGAAAACGTGCATCAATAACATCAACGCAGTTTTACATACATACACAAATAAATAAATAAATAAATTTAAAAATAAAATTAAAATAAACTACGCATTCAGTTTAAACGAACCGTGAGTAATCTGCATCTAACACACCATGAAGTGAATCAGCTCATAGTTTCCGTGAATTAGCGCCTATGCTAACCCCGCAGTTGGCCGTATAACGTCAGCTAACGTTTTAGCGCCGAGTACCGAAGCCCGTTACGCACCGCTTCGGGTTCTGAACTGCTAGCATTCAGCTTGGTAGCAGCTCCTACCGTTAGCGTTAGCGGACTAGACAAATACCAGTGCAGCCGTTCGCCTCCATGACACACAGGGTTTGTGCTACTCACTTCTGAGACCAGCCTTTCCATTTCACCAGATACTCCATCCGCCCCTGCAAGAGAACACATGACAGCTAAAACACGGCCAGTCAATTAGCATGCTAGGCTCGCTAGCTAGCTAGCTTTCAACGTTCAACTTGCCAAACCTTCAGGACATGAACCAATCTCAAACCTTCGTTCGTAACAAAAGCAAACACAGTGTAGCGAACAGCAAAAGTTGTATACATACTCTTCTTATGCGTCGCTTGATGATGGATTCGGCCGCGAAAACCCTCTCCCCGACGGCGGAGAGCTCCATGTTTACTTCTGTCCCACGGTTTTTTTTTTCCTCCGCCACAACCTCGGCCAGTATAATCACGGACAGCCCATAATACTCGTTGAAGAGACGTCATCACGTTCTAAATTGTTGCCATGGGACCGGAGTCGGTGGGACCGTATTTGGATGAATCTATTGGTCGAGTCGTTGCTACGCGAATGTAGTTGCTAAGGGAGGGGAGGAGCCACGCTGTCTTTTCGAGGAAGTGACGAACCATAAAATAGCGCTTAAGGTCTAATGCAGCTCGGTGGAAATTCGGCTGTCGTTCGTGTTTTTAAATTTGGTTGTAGGGCGAAGCTTAATTTCGGTTGCCTTTGAAAAATAAAGAAGAAAAAACATGGATCAGGCAGCTCACGCTCAGTTTTGTTTTAGGCCCATTAGCCTGTTTGTCGTCAGATCTGCCCTGCAGTGCTGAATAAACAAGCAGCCGGGTTACACAGAGCCGCTGGTCACACTTACACTCCCAACACAGCACTATTTCGTTTAGGGTTCAGGTGTCTGTCCCCTACATTTTGTAGTGTTCTTGGTAACAGTGTGAATGTTCTCAGTCTAATGCTTTGCTAATAATAATAACGATAGTAATAAAAGTATAGGTGACTTTATGAGTCGCTGCATGTGGCCACTTTCTTAATCTGGCCACATGTTTATCTACAGCCTCAACTTTACACATTATACTGATCAAAGGCTGGACACATTTCTTCCCAAATCATTTTCTTTCGTTTGTTTTGAGTAAATGGACATAAGCCTGGATTTTACTAGGCCCATACCATATTAAAAATAAATTAAAACCAGTCATTGCTTTCTCTGTAACATGTTGCCTTGTCATGTCGGGCTTTCTTTCTCAAGAATTTCTCAATTTATGTGACATTCACAGACCTGCTGATTACTGAGTTCAAACATCTCAGTCAGCATAAAGCTGGAGCTGAGACTGTGCTGAAATCCCGGGTTTGGTAAAGCAGAATAATCCCGAAGAGCGTTACAGCTGATGCGCATCTGACCTTCAGTAAAACTATAACAGCTATATAACGAATTCCTAGTCATGGACAAATTGTGATTGTTATATATTTTTGAGTAACTGATGTTGAGTAGGTTATAACCTAAAAACAAGGTCAGTAGAAAAGACTATTCAAATAAATAGCCTGTTTATTCTCAGCGGGGCTCATGGAATAATTAAAGCCCAAAAATCATCAATAATAATAACAACAACAACAGCAATAATAATAATAATAATAATAATAATAATAATAATAATAATAATAACAACAACAACAACAACAATAATAATAATAANCAACAACAACAACAACAACAACAACAATAATAATAATAATAATAATAATAATAATAATAATAATAATAATAATAATTGCTATTATTATTATTATTATTATTATTATTATTATTATTATTATTATTATTATTATTGCTGTTGTTCTTGTTCTTGTTCTTGTTGTTGTTAGTGCACATTAATTTTCTATTTAATTATTAGTTATTGCTGTAAATTACAGTTATTATTATTGTGGAAAAATAGAGGACGCAGAGGATAAACAGCAAACTAACTCAGTGGTTGTTCAGAGTTGCTTGTTTTTCTTTACGAGGCCTGTTTTTAGTTCGCTAATGAAAGTCTTTAGTGGAGAAATGCGACATATATATATATATATATATAATTTTATTTATTATTTATTTATTTATTTTAAGAGTCCATATAATCTTTCAGGTCATATTTAATCTGAAATGCAGGGATGCGCTACAGTATCCCGAGTATTAGGATTTAATGAATATATACTGTTACAGTCAGTAATTTATTATAGTTGACTATTATTATAATGTCAGAATGCGGAATGATTAAGTGATTGACTAAACTCTATTAGAGACATTTCGTGCTCGGTGTTTAAACCCCTTTGTGCGATCAGCAGGAAGCTGTACAGACAGAAGTGTGTGCGACGCAGAGCTCATTTACAGATGAGTGTTTCGTTAGAAAATTTCGATTACACATGGGGATTTTTTGTTTGTTTTTTAGACACATTTAAAACTAAAGTATTGCGTCAGCAAAAAAATAAGACAACGTTTTGAATTTAATTTTTTATTTTTAGTTATGTCAACTGCTGGTAGAAGAAGCTTTTGACCTTATTAAAAAAAAAGCAACATGAAATGAATCCGTCAGCATGACTCAGGTTTTTACACTGACAGCCTGTGACAATCAAGTTGTCCAAAGAATTTTTTTGCACTAATATCAGGAAGCATAAACAGTTGTGTCAGCAAAGAGAATTGTGCAGTAAGATTTCTGAGTTACGTGCTTTTAGAGCTGACAGTGAAAAGCTGCACATTTTAAACTCTGGATGAACAGAAGAGCCGCTGGATCTGTTTGTGCAGGTCTGCGAGGAAAAACTATACTTACAGAAGATCACACCAAGTCTAAGACAAGTCTGAAAGTGCAAGATTTGCCAGACACATTTTTGCAAGCTTACCATAAATTGATTAAGATTTAAAAAAAAAAAAAAAGCTATGAAGTATTGAGTCATATCATGTGTGATTTTAAACAGTGAAGACCTCAGAGTAAGACAGCCAGAAGTGTAATAATACACACACACACTGCTTCTGAACACACTGCAACATCTACTCATTTATCATTCCTATTAAAGCTTTAGAATCAAACAAATAACATATTATTAAGTATGTACAAACATGTTTGGTTTGGAGTAATGTTAACTAAAATGTAAATAAGTCTGATTATGATCATTATATTTAGGGCTAAATGAAAATGGCATGAAGCTCCATGATGCACTGACCCTTTCTATGGCACTTAACTGAAACACCAAGCCTGTGCCCCAAACAGCATCTCTGACAAATTCTATACTTTGAAAATTTGAAAAATTTGCCAAAAAAAACAATGTTTATTTTAATAATACAGCACACAATGGAAATCTATTGTAATATATCACATTACAGGCTGTTTCATCCCCTCTCATGGGCTTGTCTTGCATATAGACTTGTACTAGATGTTTTATTAGCTCACTAACAGAATTCTGAGTCAATGCAAATTATTTTAAGAATAAAATCACCTCTTCTGATCACCTGCCGCAAAACGGGCAGTGGAATGACAGCAGTTGAAAACAAAAAACACCCTATTCGTAAAGAAAAAAAAAGAGAATAAGTCTGTAACTGTACTAACACTGAGCTTGTTCATGTGCACGCGCTTTGCGTTTCTCTGATTTGTCCTCAGGCTTGAAAAGTGGGCGGGGCGAATTCACACCAAAGGTAAAAAAAAATAATAATAAATTATTAACCTTGCAGAAAATCATTTTTTGTTCTTTATTATCTAATCAAATATTTTAAGCTCGGGTTTCTCATTGTGTATTGAAACAACACAATGGTTCTTATTATTTGTGTGTCATTATATTGAGTCAGAACTCAATAAAATAACGAAATTACAAATTACAGACGAAATCTAACAATATCAAAGAACTTGTTTATTCTTATTGGTTTTTTTTTTTTTCTTATAACAATCCACATCTTTAAGTAACGTCATCTGAATTCGCTTATTTTATACCAGCGTTTTGCTGATCATTGTTTTGTCCATTTAAACTGGTGTAAATGCATCTTACGGGTTAATGAGGAGCAGAAAGCCGGAGATAAGGGATTGTGAATGAACAATCAAATCAAATTATTATCTGCCAAATACACTGAAATAACCGCAGAAATGTCTTGATTAAAATGATAACCGGAACAAATGACATGCACAGCAAATAATTATACATCTGAAGCTTTAAAGATTTATCCTAGTCTAGACATAAGAATAAAAAGGCAAAAAGGCACCGACAAATACACAAATACACAAATACACAAATACACAACACTGACAAATAATAAATAATATCCCGTCTAAATCCTCATTTTATCCGCATGCTGAGTATGGACATGAAATGCAATAGCAGCCAAATTGCTGCACAAATGAAGCATTAAGCCCATGAGGCAGTCGGATAACAGTTTTTATTAATTTTTTTTAAAGGCTAAATTGAGAGCGAATAAAGCATAGTGATGGGGATATGAATATTTGCACGACAGCTCTGTGTCGCGCGCGCGTGTGTGTGTGTGTGTGTGTGTTATTGATTTTTAAGCTATATGATGGAGAAACAAAGAGATGTACAGAACAAAGACGCTGACATAAAAATCTCCTTTATGTCGGGAAAAATGTAGTGCCTTACAGAAATTAGCAAAATGATGTAAAAACAATAATTGTAGTGTCTGATTTTTAATAACCTGCGGAACGGATTTGCCCTTATTTGTGTGTAGAGGAGTGGACTGCTGTATATATGTATATATGTTGTAATATATATATATATTACTATAATGTATGTAATATATATATATATATGTGTGTGTGTGTGTGTGTGTGTGTGTGTGTGTGTGTGTGTGTGTGTGTGTGTGTGTGTGTGAAGCAAGAATGCTTCAAACATGATTAAAATATGAATAACAATATCAATAAATCCAATCGTGGATATGACAGACTTGACATTAAGGCTGTAGTCTGCCTTCCAGCGTGCTGCTACAGTTCTCACCTGCCAGACATTCGCCTAGTCTCATTACCTTTTTGCTAATTGCTGTAAGTCTGTATTTTATGGGTGTGTCTTTCTTTTTCTTTTTCTTCTTCTTCTTCCAGTCTATTTAGTAGGAAATAATTTATTTTAGGTTAGGTATCCTTTCACCAAAGCAAGTAATTTTCCCAGGAAAAAAAAGCGAATGCAACTAAAATATGAGTATAAAAAAAACCCTAAAATGTGATGCTGCTTGTGTTTATGTCGGCATTCTGCCCAAAAACCGCACAGATGCATGCGCGTGCCATGCTGACAATAGCATGTCAGCCCCGGTCCTCATGGACACAAAGAATAAAAATACACCGCGCAGTGGGGTGAACAGTTAACTACTTTGTGCTCAATGGCTTTCTTTATCTGGTACAATTTCACTGAATAGGAAGCGCACGTGCGGTGTTGATACCAGTATATCCCCTGTGTTCATTAATGCATCGCCTCTTCGATGCTCTAGTCTATATATGGTGTGTCCCTGCGGTCTTCAGCTGCTGGCTGTCATTCCAGGTTCATTTTTTGTCCACACACACACACACACACACACACACACACACACACACGCGACGGCGTCAGCCTGGCGCGTTATTTATACAACCTACGTTCAGTGATGTGAATAAGCGCGTGCGGAGGACAGCCATTTTCTTTTCTCAGGCTGCGCCAACATTTTCGGCTGCTTTAAAAATGGTTGCCCTGATTAACGTTTCGCGGCGTGCCGACAAAGCAGCGTGAACATTACACGTCTCTCTGACCGCCTCAGCGACGTGTTAGTGACAAGCTGGAAGCTGTAAAAATGGCTGAAATGTAGTACACACGAGCGGAACTCAGTGAAATGGAGGTAACTTTGAAACAGCACAGCTCAGCCCGTCCCTTTCCCGATACTAAACCCAGACTGCGCCTTAGGAGTCAGAGCCACGTCGGAAAAAATATAGCCTATATATACACTCCTAGTATCACTTCACACACTAATGAGACTATTTAAGACCGTTTCAATTGAACAAGCCACATCCAAATGTATACACCGCCCTGTAAATAGTGTCTCACTGTGTCTTTTAAATGTCAAACATCCAAGATGTCTATTTATCTTCTGACCAAAGCAAAGCGAATTTGCGGTTATTTCTCATCCTGTTAACAGCTTCTGCTGAAGGCTCTCCAAATCGAATATCCCACAGGCTTATCTGCATAGGCTTCATTTCAGGGTAATTATAATAAAACTGCCCTGGGACTTTTCATTTCGTTTCCCCTTGATATCTCTTACGTCCATGATCCCACTTCTGTAAAAGTCATTAATCAGCTTAAATCAGCCTCTTCACGTAATATGGACTTGGACTCGGTTGATATGAAGAATCCAGAAGAATTCAGTTCAGTGCACTGTGCGCTATCAGTAACAGCATGCTCAACTATGGCTTTTACTTCTGAGTTAAGAGCGAGTCTTTAATAAGGAGGTTCATTTGGGTTTTTTTTTTTTTTGTTCAGATTATCCAGATCAACTTTTATTAGGCATGGTCCTCTTCATGCATACTTAGCCATTTTTGTAATGTAACTGCACGCGGAAGACTTTATTGAAACAACAGCTGGTAACATCTGGATCAAACTTGAATGCTCTGTAGAGAAGTGGCAACGGCGTTACTCAAAAGATATGGAGCAGGTTAATGAGCAAAGAATAACACAGACATACTGAGTCATCAAACAATATAAAATCAAAAATCTGTTTAGTGCATATTTTAATAATTTTTTTTTCATTTTTCTGTTTCTTCTAGTCTACACCAAAACACAACTGAAGCACCACTCTAAAGATCAGCCATGCAGTTCTTTTCCTGAATGCTGTTACTAAGTTATTAAGAGAGATATTTTCATTCTTACATGCTTTTTCAAACTACTGTAGATTCCATGTAGTAAACTACTGACTGGCTACACAAAAAAGAAAGATCTTGGCATGGATCATATATTTTTTTATGAAGGTTACTTAATGCTATATTAAACTGTGCATTACATAAGTAATATGTGATTTGTGTGTCATAACATGTTTTCCATTTAGGAATGTCACGTTTCACCAAAATGTGTCTAAAATCACATGTGTATGTGTTATGTGGTGGAACATATGGCACACATTAAGCAGTAATGCCACATTAATTACTCATGTTTGGACTGTATAGTGCCTTACCACATGTGAATGATGTGAAGAGTGTGGATATCACATTACAGACTCGCTATAAATGAAGTGCCTCAATGCAAATCTGTTGCCAAATGATCCTAAACAAGTCTGGCTTTTGTTGTTCCCATTCTTGATAGAGTCATACTGTTAAGACTATATACTGTTTCTGTTCAGACACTGCTGTTCCCTTTAGGTCCATATAACTCTTTCCAAGTTTTAGGCCTAAGGCTTTAATTAATGAGAGGGTTTGTCGGTGGTAGGAGACTTCTGAATTATTGTTCAAGCAGGCTGTAATGGGAATCCATGTGTGATTGTGCTTATTTTGAACAGGACTGCCAGTCACTGATAAGCTCCCAATGTGGTGTAGAGAACACTTAAATGTCAAGCTTCAGGCTACTAATAACTCAGAGTACCTTTTAAAGTTGAACTGAAGCTGCAGGGCTGATGAAACATCACACACACAAAATAACACGTTTTCTTAGGTGTGTCCTTGTTTTCTGTATGCTCAACTGAGCCCATTCGTTTGCATGTATTTAACAGCACATTTTTTTAAATTAAAATAACCAAAAAAAGACAGCACACAAGTTCTGAAACATCATGACAAGATTTATTAAAGTTGGGTTTTGTTAATGTTTTTTTTTTTTTTTTAAATAATTGCAACGGTATTGTGTGTATCGGAGGGCAGTTTGTAAAATGAACAACATTTTCGATACATGTGAATAGTAGTGGACTCCCTCTGTTGTCATACTGGCAATTATCACAGGCACATAGTTTAAGATCTGCAAAACCAAACTGCTAAATGAATCAACCACATCTCTGTCTGAATGAACCTATCCGCCTTTCTAAAATATCACTGATGATCAAAGCACCAAATAATTCATGGTCTTGTTTTTGGCATTGATGCATTTGTTGTGCTTCCAGTAATCAAGCCAAATCTATTGACCACGTCTAAATCTTTAGATTTGTCAGTTCCACGGATAAAGGTCTGTCATGACTACAGTCACGAGTGTTAAGTCAGCTCCACTCAAAAAGCCCGATACATTTACTGTCTGGATATGGTACTGGCTATGATTGTTTCACTACAATAAGCTTTGTAAAATATTGATACGCTATTATTATTACTTTGTTCATTTAAGGCAAATTTAGACTCTAATGTTGACTACAGCATATTCTGCATTTTCCCATAACACATTACTTCAACTAAGTAATACACTTTAGCAGCAGTCTTACAATATTATGTGCTACAGGGTTACAAATCGTCTAAAAACAATTGTTTGGTCATACATTGTTATTAGTATGTCACACCAAAAATATAGACAGTTAAGAAAAAGCATGGCATAAAAATAACCATTTCAGCAGTTAAATATGAAGTAATATGTAGACTCTCAGGAAACATTTCTATATACTCACACACAAGAAAGAAAAAAAAAAAGACGGGATGGTGTACAAATTAATCAGTATGACATTTAACCACAGTATGAAAGGGAGGATCTACCCTGTTGATCAGTGTCATTTAGGCCTTCTTCAAAGTATCTTAACTGATGACAAAGTGCAGCTTACACATTCAATGGGTAAGTAAACATAACCAAATGAGCAAACAGTGGTATGTCTGATTGAGGCTATTTCAACATTGCACAGCACAGGCCTGTATCTTTCACAACAGAATCAACTATGCAGCAATGCAAGTGTGGCTTTAAGCAAAATATATATATTAAAAAAAACAACTCTGCAAAACACCCTGAATATCCATCTGACATTAGAATAAGCTCAACTCTAACTGCCGAAAATGGCACAGACTCGTTTGCAAGAAAAGTGTAATATTGTACAACCATGTATCTGCAATGTGTTTGCAAAGAAGAACATCTTTAAAAAGAGTTTATCTTTAAAAAGAGATGGTTCAATTAGTGCTCAACATGAAGCACACAAGTCTATGTAACGGCCATTTCCGTTTAATAAGTAAGTGCTTGTTCAGTGATGCAATAACAACCTCTTGAGATCAGTATGTCCTCCCGTATTGATTTCTTCAGAGTACAAACTGTACCTGTCTTTAAACATTCAAAACACTCCATTTTATTCTGTGCATGTACAGGCCTTAACAAATTCCAAATGAAATAAAAAAAAAACCTACACTGCAAAAAAAAAACCTTTCCTTTCTATACATGACAAATTATAGATACATATGTACAGAGTTCTTCTAATAATTACATATCTACAAATCCATATAAGTATCAGAAGTCCTCAGTGTATCAAATTGAAGGCTGTTAAATGGAGACATATTCCTTAAAGGTCACAGTCAGACAGTTTGTGGTGACATCCGTAATGATGATATTACCTGAAAATGGCTTAAAATAGTTGACTGGTTCTTCCGACTTTTCGGAAGTGTCAGGTGCGTCGTCCACTGGTACGTGGGACTCTGTGGGCGCTTCTGCATGTAACCTAGTCCTCCCACAGCTTAAGTCGATTGGTTCATCAGGAATGGTGTCGGGAATGGTGTAGTTGTAGCACCCACTGGTGATTTGGCCAGAACAGTGCAGGTCGATAGGTTCCCTCTGAGGGGAAACGACGACTGGATTGGGAGCACTGATACTTCTGGAGCTGAGGAACTTCTTACAATCACTTGCAGCCTTGTTAGGTTCTGACAGGTTCCGTTTACGATGGCTGAGATGGTGGTCAGTGGAGTCCTTTTGCAATGGAGCATCTTCCCCAACTGATATGGGTGAAGAGCTAGTTTTGGTGGATGGTTGCAGAGAGTGACTATGTGATAAATTGATCCTTTTCACCTCTTTTTCTGTTCTGTGACCTGCCTCAGTGTTCAGTTTTGCTTTTGAGAGCTCAAACTTTTTGTGGGGCACTTTGTGAACAAAGTCACTGGTAATACATGCTCCTGAGTGGTTAGGAGCACCATTCTCCTGCCCTGGTGTCCCTTTTACAAGTTTGGCTGCATTGCCATTTATGGTCTCCTCAATTTGTTTTGGTTTCTCTGTTCCGGGAGAATCCCTGTTTTTCACTTTGGAATGCTGGACTCCATTATCCATGTACTTGCTCATGACAATGACAATTCTGCCATTTTTGTTTTTGTTCCTGATGATCTTCATCTTACTGCTGATGCCACTGGAAAGCAAGGGATCTTTCGAGGTTGTCTTTACCGTTTGGTCTTCTTTGTTAGTGGGAATAAGCAGTTGCTTATGCTCCATGGATAGATCTTTCACTTTATTCAAGCTACCAGTGTCCTTGTCACGCACCCATTTCTGTTGCAAGGCTGGAGGGAGGTTCCATCCTTTAATAGATGGGTCATGCCCTTTAACCTCCTTAGGCTTTGTGGTTTGCTGGTCATACATCTTAGGGTCTGGTTGGTAATGATGGTGTTTCTTGCTGTTTAACTGATAGAAGTGCTTCTTCTTGCCATTGATGTGAGCTTCCGTCGGGATCTCCTTGCTGTTGGGCTGGTACTGGTGATGTTTTTTGCTGTTGAGCTGGTAATGCTGAGGTTGTGACCGGTGCATCTGAAGAGAATCCACTTTGAACTGGTTCTCCTCATCCAGTGATGTCTCCTGAAGATCAGCAAGGATGCTGGACCTCCGTGCAAACGCAGGTAACTGGAATAAAGGGAGGAACCAGTAAATGAAAACTGGAGTAACAGTTCTCTGCTACTGTATTTACCACACATATCTGGCTTTGAACCAATGCAATACTAGGCACGGAGATAGGCTGCAAGGGATAGATCTGCACTTTAAGTGTGAGATGCACAGCAGTAGTTATACATTATGCATCTATGACACTATCATTTGTCTTCCAGCAGCCCAGGGCATTAGGAGAGAGGCACACCAAAGAGGAAATTAGTCATTCGTAGTAAAATGCTACCATGCTTCACAGATAGCAAGAAAAATATATCCTTAATATAAATAACTAAATAAAGCAACCATTATCTTGTCTTAAAATGCAACAAAGGTAAAAGTACTACAACTAACATCTCAGAATAAATTTAATTCAGGCAACTAATTCTTACCTGGATCAGAAGATGTTTGGGTTTAGGTCCTCTTTTGCGATATCCCATTTGCTGCTCCTGTCTCTCTCTAAAACCAAACACACTAATGTTGTGAGACACTGTACAAAGACTACTTCCTTTAGAAGACTAATCAGTAGCAACTACTTGAAGATTAACTGGCAAACTTTTAGTCATATGCAGGATAATGCCTTACTTTACTCACTTTTCAACTGTATAATTCAGTTGGATTGTGTTTGACCTTGCAGTCTACCGCTGATATTCTTGAGAAACAACACTGACTGTTTTAGATAAGCACTAACACAAACAAGATAGAAGATACGTAACACATTCCTTCTGATCAGTCATATATGACACAAATAAAAATAGACTATGGCCATGAGGAACTTTGATTGGACTTGGCAAAATAGGTTATTGCCCTCTTAAGATTCAAGATTGTTCGAAGAGCTCTGTCCTTTCATAACTCTGTGACATGTTCCACTCACTTGGGAAATAAAACAAAGTGAGTTAGCATTGGTTAATAAAAACTCAAACTCGTATAATATAGTATAGTATAATGAGATCTAGTAATGAGACATCCGTGGCAGTTTTACCACTGAGCATACTCTCATGTCAAACATGAAACAGTGTACATACAACACTGTCAGTACACTTGCTATGAAAGTTCCACACCACCTATCTCAATAAAGAGAAAATAAAAAGAGTGGAAGGTTTCCTGATACGCTCATTTTATTATCTCTCATTCTCTCTGAACTTTCTTCCTATTATTATTCTGAAAGTTCCGCTGATATAGTCTGCCATATCTTTAAACTGTTAGCATGACAGTCGCTTCTCTCTTGGGTGCCATGTTACCTTTCCCTACTCCCGTCAGATAACAAATAACATGTCTTCACCCTTTCTCTTTTGTCATAAAAGTGTTATTCTACATTGTTCGACTTTTCCACATGCCCTGAAATAGCATTAGTGAAGGAGTGTTTGGTATATAAACAATGTGAAAACGCTAAGCACGGCGCGCATCAAGGGAGGCTTTGTAGTCGTTAGGCCTCGCTGAAGGGGCTGCAATCAATCTTCCACTCTCGAGCCTGAGACAGGCTGCAGTCTGAGCTCGCCCCGCCCCCCGTGACCATATAAGGACATGGGCTCAAGTTCACTTAACCCGGCTTTCACTCTCACCTGTTTTGGAAGGCGACGAGAAGGCGCGGGTCGAGGATGTTCTCCTCCGGTTCCCATGTGTTGTATCTGTCAAGAGAAAAAAAAAATCGGCATGAAACCAAACAAGCTATAATGCATAAAATGTAGCGACGGAGAAAAAGAAAATCCATTACGTGCGTTTAAACGTAATCTTACTCAACGAATAATTACACTCAGTATCTTTTCACAAGGGAATATTCAGCGTAGTCGAAATGTATCAATTTGGTCACGATGATTTGTGAATACAATATGCAAAATAATGCTGTGCCTCTCCATTCGGAGCTGCAGGAATATTTGGTGTAGTCAACCCCAAAAAGCAAAGCGACGTGGTGGCCATGTTAACGTGTTAACATCCGCGCGAGCTTTCCTTCACCAGGATCCTCGGGCTATGCAGAAATCATTAAACTCGGATAACATGGCAGAAGCTTACCCCCTTCTTTAAGCCCGCATAAATTAGTGATGGAATCCGTGGCTCCGTTTGAAACACACACACACACACACACACACACACACACACACTAACAGCTCGCGCGCGCTCCGCGCCACACACACACACACACACACACACACACAAACTACACTACACGCCAGATTTTCAAAAAAAACATCTACTCGAACACAGGCAGTGAGTGCAGATCTAGAAAATAAGCACTCACCTCGGCGACCATCCTCTCCACTTCACCAGATATTCGGTTCTACCCTGCGATTGCAAAAGAATCGTGTTTAAAACACACACGCACGCACACACACACACACACACAGCACTCTTGTAGTCTTTTCCACTAATCCAGATCTTTTTTTTTTTTTTTTTTTTACCTTCCGTATGCGCTTCTTCTCGATGCCCTCCACCGCGAAGACGTGCTCTCCGACGGCAGGTAGATCCATGTCTCGCTCCGAGGCGTGCGAAGCGACAGCGCGATTTTCTCCGCCGCTCTCTTCTCGTGCAACCGTTGATGCTTTAGCAGTAATTTTTTTTTTTTTTTTTTGGTGAGTTTTACAGCCACTGTGGCTGAGATGAATTCTTTCGCGAACGCTCCCTCCCTCTCGCTCGCGCGCTCTCTCTCTCTCTCTCCCTCTCCCTGACCCTTGCTCGTATTTCGGTGCTCGTTAGCGGTAAGCGGGTGAAATACACTCACTGCTGTTGCTACAGAAAATAGTTCGCGCAATAGCCAGGCAGGCGCGTGACGTCAGAGCCAGGAGGAGGAGGAGGAGGAGGAGGGAGGCTCAACTGAAACCCCACGAGTGCAGAGAGCCGAGCTGCTGCGCACAACTGCATGACTAAATATCTTTCTGCTGCTGCTGCTGCTGCTGCTGCTTCAGGACGATTAATCCATGCACACACTTCATTGCTTGCAAATGCACGCACATAGACCTAATGAACAGATAGACTCAGCTGCAGAGGCATAACCTAGTTTAACACAAAAAAATATCATCCCGTTTCCACTTCCAACACCCCCCCCCCCGCCTTTCTTTCATATAGAAACAGCCGAAAATATTCATATCTATATCTGTTAACACATCAACGCAGAGCATTAGATATTTTCACAGCAGTCTAACACAAGTGACTCTGAAATGCTTTTTTTGCCAAGTCATGCTTCACACATTTTGCAGCCATTTTAGAGCCACCTGAAAAGACTGTCATTACAAAATCCTGATACTAGAAACTAGATCCGTTCCTAACGCAGTATTGTAATGATGTAAATCTAAAGTAGGAAAATTTAAGCTGTAACTATTTCGTGTTACAACATCAGACCCTCTGGTACAGGCCTGTTAAACTGACATGGCTGGCAGATGCCTTCATAAGCACCATGACTATGACTCAATGCACTCCACATTTTATAGCCTAAGAATAGGCCTACACTGTCAGAGATAAAGGTAATAAAACTGTACGTTTCCTTTTCTTTGGGGTGGCACCATCAAGGGTACACAGCACCTTATGTATCCTTATACCTTAAAAATCATTCAAGGCACATAATTAGACCTTAAAGGCAACGGTGGTGCCTTTAAAGCTTTACTCTAAAAGCTAATCAATAGTACAACATATGCAACTTCCCAGTACAACAGTGAAACTTCCCAGGTTACAGATATAGAACAGAAACAGATATGCTACAGATATATAACAAATATATAGCAGTAACAGATATATAAGAGATATATTACAGTAACACACACAAACACACACACACACACACACACACACACACACACACACATATATATATATATATATATATATATATATATAT
>CM074972.1:7725404-7738771 GCA_037577455.1 Pangasius macronema
TGTGGTATACTTTGAATCATGAGCTGTTCCTTTCTTTCACCATACTTTTCTTTTCCCATCATTCTGGTACAAGTTAACTTTGGTTTCATCAGTGCAAAGAATCTTACTCCAGAACATGGATTCTGCGATCAGCCACTTTAGTTGTTTTCCGTGGTCTTCCATTCCTTTTGGTGTTGCTGAGCTCGCCAGTGCATTCCTTCTTTTTAAGAATGTACCAAATTGTTGATTTGGCCACTCAAATTGTTTTCTATCTCTCTGATAGGTCTCTATTGTTTTTTTCATCCTAATCATGGCCTCCTTCATTAAGATCTCTTTGGACTTCATATTGGTAGCTCCAGTCAAACAGCTGCCAAATGCCAACTCAATACCTGATATAAACTCCAGACTTTTTAACTGCTTCATTTGTCTTGAAGTAACGAGGGAATGGACCACAACTGGTCAGTTAACTTCTTGTCAGTCAATTGTCCAAATACATTTGAGCCTCTGAAAATGGAAGTACTTTGCTTAAAATGTCTGTAATTCCTAAATGGTAAATGCTATATTTTTGTGGAACCTCTTAAAATAAAGCTGAAAGTCTACAACATACAACATCAGTGAAAAGCAGAATCTTTGAAATATTTATATGAATTTCAGAGTTTCTTAGTATTTGGTATGTCCCATTTTTGCTTTAATGACAGCGTGGACTCGAACTTGGATTGGACTCCACAAGTTTGTGCAAAACCTTATGATCCATTTTAGATTTTTTTCAATGCAAGGGATAAGATTCACAGAAATTATTAGCTTTTCTGCAAAGCACATAGTCAATATCACAAATTTGCTTACATTTAAACAGAAATTGAATAGTCAAGATGTTGCATATTCCCATTTCCAAAATTCTAAAACTTTTTAAACTGTTCATTTCCAGTTTTAAATAAAAAAAAAAATCCAGAGTTTCAATCTCAGACTTCTGTACCCCATTGTATATTTTATAATTTAGGGCTGCAACAGATAACTGACAAAATCAATAAAATTCAATAAAAAGATATTTTTATTTTAGGCAACAAATTCCATTATCGATTAGTCATTTCACTTAGACTATAAAAGGCATTTGATAGAAATGATGGAGCACATTACAACAGAGAAAACAGTATAACTTTCACTCAACTTTGTAATCTTTACATTACACTGCATGTTGGCTTGATGACATAATTTATGCTTTCATGTGAATAATATTTAGATTGTTTAATTTATTGAAACAACCAGTGGATTTTCTTGCCTTTATTTTGAATTTACCTGGTCAGAACTGAACAAATCAGGACTTCTTTAAAGTTATAAATATAGTGCAGAACAGAATACATCATCTTACATTTGTGTCTCTCAGTTGGTGTACATAAACAATTGATAATATTCTCATTATGTACAGATTATGTGATAAATGTCAGTAATGTAATATTGCAGATATTTAATTAAGCCTAGTTAGGACTAGTACCATTAGCTGATTAAAATGCTGCAAAGAAACATTTTTGTGGAATTTATTATATATTTTAAATAATCCATCTAATCATTGAATCCATAGATTGACCAGTTATGAAAATAATTGTATTATAATAACCGTATAATAGTTGCATTAGAAGTGTAACATATTAGGGTAAAATATTAATACTTTGCAGTGTACAGTTTTAGCAAAGTCCCTGTAGAATTCAATTCCTGATTCAACTCATAAAGGGTTCAATAATATGCTGAGTTAAATATGTTGTACTAGATTTGGGTATTTGCAAAAATACAGTACAAAAAGGAGTTACCCACTACAGGGTATAATAAAGTAGGAGGGCATTAGTATTAACTGCATATAAAGCTATTGCTTTTGTTAAAGATCTTATAGGATGAGGCAATACTTGCATACTTAATGTAATAACAGTTAATAACAGTTTAATTTATTTCATTAATAAATTAATTATAAACTTTAACAAATTACATAAGCATGCCAGTGCAAGTAATGCTGGACACCAAAATATAAACTTACTTCAATAAGGAAATATCAACAATTAATAATGCAGGCAGTACAATATTTAGCAATAATTCGCATAGAATCAGTCTAGTGAAAATGAACTAATCAAATATCCATTCAAGTCATTTTTAAGTACATACACAAGAGATAAAGAGTTTAGATCCATAATTAATTCTGGAATTAGATCAGTGAGTGAAAATGCTTATATACCTTATAAAGAAAAAAAAACTCTGAATAGGTGCATGTTCATCTGGAAATAATGGTCTTCCAGTGACATCCGGGTAAACATATATATATATATATATATATATATATATATATATATATTTGTAGTGTGTATACTCAACCATTTTTTTTCTCTTGTTAATGAACTGTGAGCTTTCACTTATAGCACTTTTTCTAGTGGATGGTGCATTACAGCTCAGCTCGCCAAATTAACCAGGATCTCGAATGTTTTATATGTGGTTACTCTTCTTGCCAACGGACCCTGAAATCTGAGTCATAAGCTAAAATTAGCACAGACCACTGACTGGTCAAAAGCAATCATCACAGCATCATCCTGTTCCTTTCCATTCAATTGCCATTAAGTGTAGAATTCCTTTTCTGTATGTTCACAGAAAATTGATGTGCTGACACATTTTGTTTGGGTGTATGCCCTGCTATTACAACAAACTCGCTTCACTAGTTCACCCTCTGAAGGAAACACATGCCAGTGCAACACACATTTGTTTTTATATTAAATGACACATTCCTAATTTTATTTAAAATTCAATTTCAAGTAGTATTTTACTACTTGTGTCTGTCACTAGTCACCACCTAATGACCTCAGGGGTAGTGTTACGTGTTTGAAAACAATCCATGATACTGATTTCAGATTTGTTACTGAGCTGTGCCATGTCATGCTGTTCAGCGGAGAAGCAAAATTACTGAGTAACATTACTGAAACAGACCTGTTATGCAATATTCATTTATAATAGATTCAAGTCTTACTGTTACTGAATCTTTTGATTCAAGAATTCAACAGTGCTGTGGTATACAATAAATTATTAAATGGATTCCAATCAGACTTCTATTCCCTGTCACTGTCAAAATGAGGATTTCTGAACAGTTAAGGGTACTAACCAGTTAAATGCACCACTGGACTATTGAGTAATAAAATCCAGAAAGCAGAAAGTAGGACAGTGAGAGGTGAAAGCACTGAGTCGGGATTATATTTACCAGAAATGTGTGTGTGTGTGTGTGTGTGTGTGTGTGTGTGTGTGTGTGTGTGTGTGTGTGTGAGAGAGAGAGAGAGAGAGAGAGAGAGAGAGAGAGAGAGAGAGAGAGAGAGAGAGCAAGAGACTGCTGTGTGTGCACTCCACTTGGTGGCAGTGAGCTTACAGCTCTGGCTCTAAGCCATCTTCACATCTTCACTTCCTCCCACTCGCCCACCCTTTTCCTCTTCTGTTCTTGCTTTGTGTGTGCATGTGTATGTGTGTGTGCCTACAGCAGCTTTTTCAACTGAGTCATAGATCCAAACCTCTCTCTGCTGAATGTCACTGATTGATTCATTTGTTTTACCTACCATCTGCCATTCATTATCTGAGCCATTTGCAATCGCTAATTCCAGAATGGAGCTCTTCCTGCTTAGTGTAGCAGTCGTTGAAGGTTGCCAGGTCTCATGTCTTCACATTCCACTCTTCACCACTTGTTTTAGTGGTCACAGATTAACTTACTTGTAGGTGTTGAGCAGGTCAGTACAGGTGCTATTATTTTTGCAGGGGTTTGATGCGCACTCATTTGTCTCTCTCTCGCAAAACTTGCCCTCCCAGCCCAGGTTGCAGACACACTGGTAACTCTGAAGCATAAAGAGAGGGAGAAGAAAATCAAAAGTAAATAGAATGCAAACCACAGCTACACGTATTTTACACACCCAAACATTGCCTTGACCTACATAAATGCAGCACGGCTGCCAAGCACTTGCAAGGAGAGCAAACAGTGTTTGACTTTTATATGAAGCATGGAAATGAATTGAACACAAGCCCTAAATTTCTCAGGATGTGGACTATTAACAAGACCAAACACAAATTGTTTGGACTTCAAGAAATAGATTGATCTGCACTAGGAAAGAGAAGGGATTGTCTAGGAAGCCAGTGGGAGTGCAGAGCACACAGTAAGACAATTTAATATATTTTGGATAAATGTCATGCTGCATAAATCCACCTACAGGCAGGAAACATCAGTTCAGTTCTTACTTGAAATGCAACCATTGGTATGCAAATATCCTCCTTCAACCACTCACCATCAAGCATTAAATATTCAGCAATATGTTAAAAGCAAAACCCAAATTTTCCATCAATTACTAAAGCGACCAGCATGACCTCAAGCACCACCATCACAGAATTAATACACCCTGGCTCGTGCTACCATCTTACTTGAGAAAAGCAAACTCCAATACAGCATTCAATCTGCAGAGAAGATCAGTGACTGAGACCTACCCTTCCTCACCGAGGTTTGCCAGCAGAGCCAAGACGACAGCAATTAAATCTGTCTCTGTCTCTTGTCATCCTGCTTACCCCCTTTTTCCAACAACATTCTTCTCAGGTGAGATATCAGACTATAAAAACAAAAACATGCAGTTATATTGGCAACCCTGAACCATAAGTTATAAAGAAAGTGCTCTGTCATTATTTTAACTTAACATCTCACTATTTCAAGATAGCATGTCATTATATTCAATTAATCCCATTATTTCAAGTCAGTATGTCATTATTTTGAATTAATATATTAGTTCAAGAAAAGCATGTCATTATTTTAAATTAATATCTCATTTATTTCAAGATAGTATGTTATTATTTTAAATGAATATCTGCTTGTTTCAAGATAGCATCTTATTTTAAATTAATCTCTCATTGTTTCAGTATTACATGTAGTTCATTTATCTTAATACTTCATTGTTTCTAGATAGTATATTATCATATTATACATTAATATTTAATTGTTTCAACATACTATATTATGTTGACTTCAAATTTCAAAATAGTATGCATTAATTTTTTAAAAATCTAATTTATTTAAAAACAGTATGTTATTATTTTGACTTAATATCTCATTTATTTTAAAATAGGATGTCATTATTTTGACTTAATATTTCATTATTTGATGTCATTACTTTTACATAATACCTCACTGATTCAACATGGTATGATATTATATTCAATTAATAACTTCAAGGTATGTTGTCATTGTCAACTTAATATCTCATTATTTCAAGATGGTATGTTGTTTTGTATTAATATCTCATTGTTTTAAGAAAGGTATGTCATTATTTTAAATTAATATCTGATTGTATCAACAGTGTCGTTATTTTAACCTCAACTTATTATTTTGACTTTACTTATTATTTCAAGATATGCCAAGTTATCTCACTGTTTTGATGTAATAACCTGTTATTTCAAGATTAAGTTCAATGTTTTTTTTTTTATTCCAATTTAGTATGTCATTATTTTAACCTAATACCTGACTATTTTGCTTTAACTTGTTACTTCAAAATGACATTATTTTCTATTACTATTCTATTACATTATTTCTATTACTATTTTATGTTACTATACCATTATTCCAAGATGCATCATTATTTAGATTTTAGAGATTAGCATGTTTGCCTTGCATCTCTAGGCTTGGGGATTCGATTCCTCCCTGTGTGCAAAGAGTTTGCTTGTTCTCCCCATCCTTTCATAACACAATTTTGTGTTATTGTCTCATTATTCCAAGATACACTATATTGCCAAAAGTTCCTGGAGATCTGACCATCACAACCATTTGTGCTTGTTGAACATCACATTATAGATTTGGTCCCCCTTTACAGTTATAATACCCATATTGCCAAAATATAATTGTCAAAATTTTAATAATTTTGTTTGTTATTACATATAAAATGAGTAAGGGAGTCACACTGTCAATGGGGATCTGGCAAACGGTCTCAGATGAGCATGCTGGAGACCAAACTAACATGCACTTAATGCACTAGAGGAGTGCTGCTCAATTCTGCCTGACATAATTTGACCAGTGCAGGCCTTATTCATAATGGAAGAGGCATAATTCTGACATGCACTGGTAAATCTGATGTCTGCGGAAGACTCCCTTCCCAAACCGGCAGCAATACAAAACAATCTTATATTCGCTACAGAAACAACCCACAGTAAAGAGGATTATTTCTAAACACAAATACATAAACAAAAGTCCACACACAATATATAAATATATTATATATTATATATAGTATACCTCTATATATAAATCTATAGTACACTCACCAGCCACTTTAATATAAACACCTGTATGCCTGCTCATTCATGCAATTATCCAATCAGCCAATCATGTGGCAGCAGTGCAATGCATAAAATCATTCAGATACAGGTCAAGAGTTTCAATTATTATTTACATCAAACATCAGAATGGGACAAAAATGTAATATCAGTAACTTTGGTTGTTGGTGCCAAAAAAAATAAAAAATAAAAATTTGCTGATCTCCTTGGATTATCATGAACAATAGTCTAGAGTTTACAACAAAGTGGTGTGAAAGGCAAAAAACACAACCTTACTGAAGAGAGAGGTAAGAGCAGAATGGCCAGACATGTTTGAGCTGACTGGTAGTCTACGGTATCGCTTCATAACCTTGCTGAACAGAAAAGCATCTCAGTATGCACAACACATCAAAATGGATGGGCAACAACAGCTGAAGACCACTTTGGGTTCCACTCCTGTCAGCCAAGAACAGGAATCTGAGGATACAGTGGATAAAAAAGACAGATAAAGATCGGAAAAACATTGCCTGGTCAGATAAATTCTGCTTGATTTCTGCTGCAAAATGCAGATGGTCAGGTAAAAAATTTGGGGTCAACAACATGAATCCATGGACTCGACTTGCCTTGTGTCAACATTCCAGGCTGTGGTGGTGGTGTAAAGGTGTGGGGAATGTTTTCTTGGTACACATTGTGCGCATTAATACCAACTGAGGATCTATGATATTTTGATATATGATATATATATTGCCAAAGGCTATCTGAGTATTGTTGGTGACCATGATGACCATTCCTTTATAGCCACAATCTACTATCTTATAATGGCTGCTTACAGCTTGATAATGTGCACAAAGTACAGGTTGTCTCAAACTGATTCTATGAACATGGCAAAGAATTTAGTGTACTTCAGTACCCTCCCCAGTCACTAGACCTGAGTCCAGTAGAGCATCTTGGGTACAATGGGAGATTCAAAGCAATAATATGCAGCTGATAAATCTGCAGCAATTTGTGTTGCAATCATGTTAACCTGGACCAGAATCTCAAAGGATGGGTTTCCTCTGAAAGTATTGGAGTGACAAGGCCAATTCTTTTGTTTTTGCTATACAAAACCCTTTGTTATTGCTAGACATTTGGGTTTAAGATCAAAATATGAAATTGAGGTGATTGGATTTCAGCTTTCATTTGTTTATATTTACATGTAGATGTGTTAAACTTTGAACATGGCACCTTCTGTTTGAACTGACCCAATTTTCATGTGATCAAAAATATTAGAACATATGACTGACAGATGTTTCTAGTTGCCCAGGCGTGCCCTGTTAGATTGATTTTATAAACAATTAATAACTCTGAGTGTCTACTCATGGTTTGAGCCCTAGGATTCACTGTGAAGACTGCATTTTTTGTTGAAAAAGAATAAATCTACATTTCCATTGCCAACAGCCATTACACAAGCATTGGCCATAGCACAATAACAATTTGGAATGTCCTGAAAAAGAACGAAACCTCTGGTGTACTAATAACCAGACATCAAACAGGTCGGCCACGGAAAACAGCTGCAGCTGATGACAGAAACTATGTGAGAGCTGTGAAGAAAAACCAACAACAGTCAAAAAACAACAGTCAGTGACTTCACCAACAACCTCCACAGAACAAGGGTGAAGGTCCCACAATCCACCGTTCGAAGAAGACATTAAGAGCAGAAATATTGAGGCCATAACACAAGATACAATCCACTGTTCAGCAGTAAGAATCGGAAGGTGTCATGGTCCGGCCACATCCCGTATATCTCTGTGTTTCCCCATCCTTGTGTTCCCACTGTTTTCTCTCCCTCCCTCTTCCACGTGGTTACCCAGCTCGTGGCTCCCATGCAGCCAACCTGAGTTCAAGCCCCAGTATAGCCAACACTCAAGCTCAGCTTCACAACCCCTACCCCTAACCCGTGGTGCATCGCATGAACACCCATCTCCCATGCTGTTAAACCAAGTTTGACTCTCGACCTTGACTGACACTGATTTTCAGCTCCCTTCCCAGACACAGCCACCCTCCTCATGTTGTTAATAAAAACCTCTTAACCTGCTTCCTGTGTCTATGTTCTGCCTCTTGGTCCTCTTATTCTGGCCAACATGGACCCAGCAGAACCAAATCCTCAACATGCAACCCTAACCAACCATGGTGCCCTCCTTGGATGGCATGAGCAGCAGCTCTGTGAACTCTCAGAGAGCCACCATTCCATGATTAACCAGATTGGGCTCATAAGACAGCAACTCAGTCGCATCCTCCCCCAATCGGCCCAGGTGCTCCCTGGTCCCCAGCCAAATCAAGCTACCGCTGTGGCTTCCTCTACTTCCTCTCTCAGTACACCCTGGCATGAAGTGCATGTCCCAGACCCTAAACCCTATGCAGGCAACTTTGGGAGGTGCAAGTTCTTCCTCCTCCAGTAGTCGCTCCTGTTTGCCCAGTATCTGTTAAGCTACACTACCGATGAGGCTAAAGTGGGGTTGCTGAGGGGGAAATGCACTAGTCTGGGCCACTGCCAACTGGGACAGGCCCTCCATCACCACCAAACTTTGAATGGTTTTTGACCACCCAGACGCCTGTTCTCCTTCCACTAGGGGTCCCTCAGTGTGACAGAGTATTCTGGGTATTCGGGTTCTAGCTACTGAGTATGGCTGGAAGGTGCCCCAGGGAGCATTTGTGTGCAGACTTAACAAGCAGGTGAAGGATGAACTAGCCTTAGATGAGTCAGACTACCTTGACCAACTAATTTCTCTTGCTAACAGATTGGATAACTGCATGCAGGAGTGATGGAGAGAGAGCCAGTCGACCCCAGGTGCTTCTAGCCCCCAGTCCTCCCCTTCGATAGTCTGCCAATCCTGCCCCCAAGCCTCTGCCTAGTCCGAGAGTTCTGTTGCCTAACTTCAATTCACCCAGGGAAGAATCCATGCAGCTGGGTTGGGCCTGGCTTACCCCTGATGAGCAGGTGAGGAGATTCCTGGCAGGCGCTTGGTTCTATTGTGGCCAACCAGGCCACTCCTTGTCTAAATGCCCCTGCAGTTAAAAGGGGGTGCCCACCAGTAGAAGGGAGGCTACTGATAAGCCAAACAGCTGCTCCTCCTAAACCCCTGTCCCAATTCCAGATTCCTGTCACTCTGTGCCACAACCAGCTCTCCATTTCCCTCCTCATGCTTATTGACTTGGGTGCTTATCAACTGCTAGCGTCCCAGTCTGGCTTGCACATCGAGTCCCTGGAGCCCCCATTACTGTTGCCTGGATGGGAATTTCCTGTCTCTGGATGGGAATTTCCTGTCTCCAATGCCCTGGATGGGAAATTCCTGCCTCAGATCACCAATTGCACTGCCCTATTGCTCCTTGTGCTCTCTGACAACCATCATGAACAGGTTCAGGTGAGCCTCACATCTCCTCTCCATGTAATCTGCTGGTGCTAGGCTATTCTTGGCTGAAGAAACACAATCCCCAAGTAGACTGGTCTTCTGGGAGGGTTGTGAACTGGAGCCCCTTTTGTCACTCCTCATGCTTGAAATCAGCCCTTCCACCCATTGTGGCCACTACAGCTTCCCTGGTTCCCACTCCAGACCTCTCAGCAGTACCCCCTGAGTACCATGACAAAACATGGAAAACAGCATTCAACACCCCCCTGGGCCACTTTGAATATCGGCCTCACCAATGCTCCTGCAGTGTTTCGGGCTCTTGTCAACGACATACTCCGGGACTTCCTGAACCACTTTGTATTTGTTTATCTGGATGATATCCTGATTTTCTTCCAGACTGCCACTGCACACACTCTCCATGTCCGTCAAGTTCTGCAGTGGCTTCTGGAGAATCCCTTGTTTGTTAAAGCAGCACAAAGTGTGTTTCATGTCCACACCTTCACTTTCCTGGGGTAAGTCATCAAGAGTGGATGAGTCAAGGCTGACCTTGAGAAGATCCGGGCTGTAGTCGAGTAGCCCAGACCCACAACTCACAAGCAGCTTCAGCAGTTCTTGGAGTTTGCCAATTTCTATCAGCACTTCATCAGAAACTACAGTCAGGTCGCGGCACCCCTCACTAGACTCACCTCCACCTCTATGCCCTTCACAAGATTAAAGATTCAAGAGGTTTATTGTAATATGCATAGTGAAAATACAATGGTTTAGACCATACGATGAAATTCTTACTTTGCACATTTCCCGAAGAAAGAAGAAGAAGAAGAAAAAGAAAAATATACATAAAATATAATGAATATAATATCTAAAAATATAAAAAAGAATACAGACCCTGAGTTGGTTATTGCATTGTGTGACAACAGGATAAAAGTCAGTAGGGGTGATTGGGAGTGAGGTGATTAGTGTTTTAAGTATTGTTCAGGAGTCTGGTTGCTTGTGGATAGTAGCTGTTGGTGAGTCTTTTTGTCCTTGATTTCACACTCCTGTAGCATCTCCCAGATAGCAGATGTGTGAAAAGTCTGTGTTGTGGCCTAGCTTCTCAACTCCCATCAGGCACCCTGGGGCTTGTTCTTTGGCCGGTTCAACTTTACCATTACCTACCATCCTGGCTCCTACAATGCTAGGCCAGATGCCCTCTCGCACCAATGTGCACCAGAAGAAGAGGCTCTATGTCCTGCCACCATCCTCCCTCCTTCTTGTCTGGTGGGGGTCATCATGTGGCAGATTGAGGCAGTGGTGAGACAGCATAATGCACCCAACCCGATTTGGTAATGGTCCCCCCGGTCATTTGTTTGTCCCTAACTCTGCGCACTCCCAGGTCATCCAGTGAGGTCACTGCTGTCAATTTGCCTGTCAGCTCCAATCACACCCTTGACCTACTTAAGCGACACTTCTGGTGGCTGACCATGGAAACTGACACCTGGGCCTTCATCGCTGCCTATTTGGTGTGCACCAGGAGCACTCACACTGACCACCTGCCAGTTTGCTGTGATCTATGCCTGTTCCCAGAAGCCCCTACTTAAGTCCCAACTTATGCCAGTTCACGACAGCCCTCTATCTGACCCCCCATGGGTAACCACCTGACTTACATAGTCAGGAGGTTGCTGGATGTACGCTGCACGGGATGAGGTCTGCAATACATGGTGAACTGGGAAGGATACGGACCAGAAGAACTGACTTGGGTTGACCTCTCTCTGGGACTTCCACAGAGCCCACCCAGACAAACCTGGCAGGTCACCTGGAGGCTCCTGTTGAGAGTACTGTCACGGTCAGACCAGATCCCATATATCTCTCTGTGTTTCCCCTTCCTTGTGTTCCCAGTGCCCCCCCCCCCCCCGTTTATGTGTGTGTGTGTGTGTGTGTGTGTGTGTCTGGGGGTAGCACTCCAGTGCACGCCTCACCTGATTACAGATTGACCACACCTGGTTCTCATCTACGCAGCATTTCTAAGCCCTGATTCTTCAGCTACCCATTGCCAGATTGTTCTGGCCTCAGTGCAGTACACTTCCGAACTATACTTTATTGTTATGTCAAGTGTTTTCTCCATCAAGTTATCCTGTGCTTATCCTGTGTTTTTCTCCTCTTGTTCCAGGTTCACTGCTCATCCTTCCTGACTGCTCATTCCCGGTTCTCTTCCTGCTAAGCCCAGCCCTGTTTTGTCTTCCTCTTGGTTCTCTGTACATGGCTCTCACACCCCTAACCCAAGTTCAAGCTCCAGTCTAGCCAACACTCAAGCTCGCTCATGCTCAGCTTCACCTCCTCATGTTGTTAATAAAACCCTCTTAACCTGCTTCATGTGTTTGTGCTCTGCTTCTGAGTCCTCTCATTCTGGTGTCTGTGACAGAAGATCTCCAGATTGAAACTGGCAAAGAAATACAGAGATGAGCCAAAGAAGTTCTGGAACCAAGATTAACCTCTAAATTAAAGTGAGGGAAAGGCCAAAGTGTGGAGAAAGAAAGGATCTGCTCATGATCCCAAATATGAGCTCACTGGTCAAGCACGGTGGAGGTAGTGTCATTGCTTGGTCTTGCATAGCTGCTTCTGTGACAAGCTCACTATTCTTTTGATGATGTAAGTCACGATGGGAGCAGCAGAATAAATTCAGTAGTCTACAGAAACATTCTGTCTGCCAATTTACAGAGAAATATATCCAATCTAATTTGGAGGAACATCATCATGCAGCAAGACAATGACCCCAACACACACTGCCAATACAACACAGGACTTCATCAGGGGGAAAAGATGTGGAAGGATTAATTGGCCAAGTTAATCATGAGACTTTAACCTAAGTGAGCATGCATTTCACCTCCTGAAGAGGAGACTGAAGGGAGAAACCCCCCAAAAGAAATAACAACTGAAAGAAGCTACAGTACAAGCCTGGAATCACAAAAGAAGAATGCAACAGTTGATGTTGTCAGTGGGTCACCAGTTTGAACAATTATTGTAAGCAAGGGATATGCAACCAAATATAAAGTGTTATTTACTTTACTACTTTACTATTTCTTTTGCTCACCTAAAAATTGGGTAGCCTGCCACCAAAAGTGCCATGTTCTAAGTTGTTTAACACATCCAGATGTAAATATCAGGAAATGAAAGCTGGAATTCATCTTTAATCTCAAACCCATATATCCTTAATGCATAGCAAAAACAAAAGAATTGGCCTGTTCCAATACTTTCAGAGGAAACTGTTGTCGTCGTTGTCATCGCTTTTTTGGCTGCTCCCGTTAGGGGTCGCCACAGCGGATCATTGGTCCACATATTTGATTTGGCACAGTTTTTACGCCGGATGCCCTTCCTGACGCAACCCTCCCCAATTTTTTCCGGGCTTGGGACTGGTGCTGAGAGCGCACTGTTGCACGCAGTTCCCTGGCCGGGAATCGAACGCGGGCCACAGCGGTGAGAGTACTGTGGCCTAACCACTAGTCCAACAGGGACCCCCCTTTCAGAGGAAACTGTATATCTACATATTAGATCTTATTTTTTCCAAAAAAATTAAGTAATTTCTAACATTCATCAACTGAATAAATATTTAAATTAACAAAATACATATTTCTTGGGGGGTATGGTGGCTTAGTGGTTAGCATGTCTGCCTCACACCTCTAGAGTTGGGGGTTTGCGACCCTGTGTAGGAAGATGGATGGATGGATGGATGGA
>CM074972.1:7741711-7751921 GCA_037577455.1 Pangasius macronema
TATATTTTTTGTGAATCCATTTATTTCTGTAAAGCTGCTTTGTGACAATGTCCATTGTTAAAAGCGCTATACAAATACAACTGAATTGAATTGAGTTGAATTGAATATGGACAGCTTCAGACATTTTTACAACCAATGCCTGATTTATAAAGTTCAACACAGTTTTGTCTCATTTCATTGTGAATTCTCTAATCATCCCCATGTTGAAAAATGACTAAAGGAATGTGGCTTCTGTGACACATTATATTTATACCTGTGTGAAACAGGAAGTCATGGATGACCACTTAATAATTAGGTCACTGCCATGGATACCAAGCACATCACACAGGGAAAAATGCTATGTTAATTCTCTCACACTGATTGTATGTTTCAGTCTTCAATTTTCTACTACATTTGTCCATTTCTTTTCAACAATACTACTACATTACTGTGTGTGTAGTAACTCTTTAGAGCTGTGTATTCATGTGTACTTTATAAATGTCAAACAGCCTGCAATCTGGGCACTCTTCATATAAAAAAAATGCAGACATGCAGCAACTATCCAGAAATAGCTGATTTTTTCATTTAAAGGTCTGCCACTAACAGCCTAAAATATCTCCATTTCAGATCTCCACATATATCCCTATAAATATCTCCAGGGGTCTGCACTTGCATTATTCAACAGGAATAAATGACACACTGGTTTCCCCTTACACTTCAATGTGGAAGAACAAGTCTTAACACCTTGTTTATAATTTTGTGGGAGGAGGTTTGCCTTGCATGAAATGGACAAGAGCCAAAAAAAAAACAAGTGAACAAAGCTGTGGTGAAGGAAGAGAGACTGTAGTGACTGAAAATAGAAAGTGAGGACAGAAAGTGTATCAGGATGGATGGGGGCACTGAAGATGAGGAAAAGGTCAGAAGGAAGACACTGAAATAAACAGGACAGGACAGATTCATTTACTGTAAGTTTAGATTGAACAAATGGATGGTGCAGCAAAGGAGGAACAAAGGACACTCAGTAGACAACAAAACCTGTACAATTATTTTTTTTTTATAATTTATTCTATACAAATTACACTTATTGACAATTTTATTACAAAACACCTGTGCACCTGCTCATTCATGCAATTTTACAATTAGCCAATCATGCGGCAGCAGCACAATAGAGTTGCGCAAACAAACAAACAAACAAACAAACAAACAAATAACTCATCCAGTGATTATCAGTTCTGCTGGTGGAGAGGTCAGAGGAGAATGGCCAGACTGGTTCAAGCCGACAAGAAGCACCACTCTTTATAACTGTGGTGAGCAGAAAAGCATCTCAGAATGCACAACATGTCAAACCTTGAAGTGCCCAGCTACAACAATAGAATATCACATCAGGTTCCACTCCTGTGAGCCAAGAACAAGAATCTGAGGCTACAGTGAGAACCTAAAGTGGACAAATGAAGGACAGATTGTGTGTTTGTTCATTGCCCAGTTTCAACTGCTGTCCGTGAAAATCCGAGGAGCTCTGCAGTTTATGAAATACTCAAGCCAGCCCCTCTAGCCCCAACAACCATGCCATAGTCAAAGTTACTGAAACCACATTTTTTTCCACATTGTGATATTTGATGGAAACATAAACTGAAACTTGTGACCTATATCTACATGATATTATAAATTGCACTGCTGCCACATGATTGGCTAATTGGATAATTGCATGAGGTTCATTAAACAACTGCTTAATTAACATACCAATGTTCAATCACTAAAATCTTAGAAAATTATAAATTAGAAAAAAAAAACCTTCAACATCCAGAACAACTAAAACCAATCAGATTGTCACTTTAACTGAAGGCAGTTGGAGCTATAAGGTGGCTTGTGGAAATACTGTTATACACTAAGTTATTTCCCAGCACACAGCTTCTCAACTGCTATGACAAGCCATTGTAGTAAGTCCTTTTGCCAAACAAAACTGAAGCTAAACTTGATACTGGAGTCGTTAGTCACGCCAAACACTATTTTCAATAACAGGATGACTCTTGTTTAATTTCCTGAGGTGCACATGGATTTAACACAGCATTCCAAACTCACCAGATGGAAGTCGACACAAGTTGAGTTGTTCTCACACACATTGATAAGGCAGTCGTCAATGTCCTGCTCGCACTTCACTCCAGCATAACCCGGGTTACAAAGGCAGTAAAAGCCATCCACAACTGCAGGAGAAATATAAGAAGCAAACAATTATGTAGTCAGAGGGCTGGTAGCTGGCCCAGGCAGAATTATATGAATTCTATGACTTTTGGGAAAATAACCAATGAAATCAACTTCAACATTTGCTCTCACTGCAGTCTCATCTCTGTGGGAGCAAGAGTTAGAACAACTGATCAGAGTGGTTAAAAATAAAAGTGCTTTCTTATAAACCTCTGAACAGCCACTACAGGGGTTGGATGGGGCTTTGACTAGAGTAAAATCCCAAACAGTATTCCTATAGTCTTTTGAGAAGTAAAATCATTAACTACCATTACTAAACCCTTTTATGCATGAACTTTAAAATGCAAAATATCTATTTACATGTTGGGTACAAGTTTTTTGTGGCTGTGTCCTTTACCAGCTGTACACAAGAAAATGTTGCACTCAGGCTTCACTGAATTTATCAGAGGCCCAATAGCACAATTATCCAGCCTTTAATCATTACACACAGGTGGATGTTTCACCTTTGCACATCTCGACAGCCATATACAGGCAGCCGGTGACAGAGGTAATTGTGGGATTCTTCAAGGACCAAATTTATTGCAAACCCAGCTCCTGAGTCCCAAGATTCTTCATTATGCCTGAGATTTAGTGCATAATCTGTGCTGTCACTCTGGCTCGGCACGTGTAGCTGTTATTGCTCTAATTAACTGCTAGGGGTCCTGGGTGGCAGCCACCATTACTCACAGCAGCTGCCGCCAAGAAACCCCTCTTTGTCCCAGTGCACCCCTTTCCCATGTGTACAAGCACGCACACACACACGCACACACGCACACACACACACACACACACACACACACACACACACACACACACACACACAGAGAGAGAGAGAGAGAGAGAGAAAGAGAGAGAGAGAGAGAGATAGAGAGAGAGAGAGAGATAAGGACTGATGTAAAGGAAAAGATAGCCAAGAGTTTATTCATATGTCTTTTATCAACCTTGGTTTTGCTCCAAAAAAAAAAAAAACCCAGCATATTCATGCTAAAGTAATGAACTGATTTTCTTACAGGCTGGACATTGCCAAATTCATTTAAGAAATGTTCTGTGTTCTGAAAATTTGTGAGATTTGTGACTGCAGTACGCATGTGTATTACATGTATTATTATCAGGAATCATTGACCATATAATACAGACCGTCAGGTGTAATGTTTTATTTTTTTATGTATTACAATGAATTTATATCTGAGGAATGCAGGAATCATTTTTATATGTATTCCCTTCCAAAGTAATTGGACCAATAGCAGCTCAGATCTTCTTTGGCCTCAGTTAAAAGGAAGGCAATTATTATCTCTCAATTAGTGATAGTAAAAAAAAATTCCTATACACTGCCAATTAATAGTTTTTGAACATGCAGAAAGCTGTTTTTAACATTTTATTACAGCTTACTTATTACTGGCTTTTATATAAGAGAAGAAAATCGTTGTCTATTAATTTTTATTATTTTTTTTACAAATATCAGACAGTGCTAGCATCAGCTGTAGGATAACTGTATGTTGTGTGCTACAAATGCCAAATTAGAATGATCCAAATAAGCCTCTACAGTTAGTTCTAGATTTTTTTCTCCCAAAAAATTCACTTTTACATAACGCTGTTTAACAATAAATCTTTCAAATCACGAAAGAGCCACTGTATCTGATCCTGTTTAGTCTACATTGTTTAGTTTAAAACACTAACACATTAAAATAGGCAGGATAGTTATATTTCAGGTTAAAAAAAATCTAAAAGGATGAAAACCAACACAGAGCCTCAAGCTTTGATTGCATTACCTGTCATTTTTCATCAATTATTCAAATTACAGTGCATTACTCCCTAATTGATCTGTTTTCATAGCTGAGTTAACATACTTGAGTGCACCTGAGCTAATATAGTTGCACGGTCACGCTGCATGCAGGATCCTTCTTCTCATGACACTACTTAATGAATGTTAATAAAGCTATTGAGAAAAAAGTGGACTTGGAGCCCCCCTAATGGGCCTAACAAATGCTATATCAGAATGGACATCACTGTATCAGATGGCCTGACCACTTAGCTGGTCATAGCATGGGACTTCAGATGTATATGATTTAGGTTTGTTAGAGAATGACAGAGATAAAGTGTTATAAACAAATATAAATATAAATGCAAATAATAGCTGCACAATTCTTTTTTTTCCTTACTAAAAAGCTTAATGTTGAGCCTGTTCAAATGGAATGACAATGAAAATTCAGTTAAATGGTACAGAAGTATATACAAGTTTGGGCAGCAGACATTGTCCATAATGTATTCAGTAATGTTTTCAACTGGATAAAAAAAAATGCATTAATGCAGTAACAAGCTCAGAATTTGTTTAGAATGTGTGAAAATGTGTGGTCAATTTGTCATTTTTCAATTTTATGTCTCTGTTCCTCAGTGCTAGTGATTGCCAATTTTCTGTATGAAACAATTCTGTATGGTATATTTGTTAACAGTACTTTTCAACTTCAACAGAATGGATAAGCTTACACAGACTTCAATTGTCTGAAATCCCAGATTACTCAAAGCTTTTCATGCTAATTGAGCCTAATTAAAATTCTTCTTCTTCATTAGATTATGACAAAGGAAAAAGCATATTTAAAGTATCCAAACTCTGACTAACTGTGCACAAAGGGGAAAGCATGTACATTTGTTCACTGATGGGTGTAACAAATCATTGCATATGCAAAGAACATTTTTGCACTCAACTTTACTACTGAACGGGAAAAAATATATCCCTATAATATGCAACATTATTTACTCTATACACAATATGAGTGAATGAGTGTCTGCCCATGTTTTCATCTGTGGAGGTTTTAATTTTCAGTATTAGACTACATATTGGCCATACAGTACGGTATTAGAGGAGCACACTTGCACACCACGTGCAAACTCAATAACAGGTTTGTGGTCATGTGAACATGTTCAACTGCTGCAGTAGGGAGTTCTGAGTGTGGTATTTCTTTTTCCTTACATTCACTGCTCCCATAAAACAAATAGCAATACAAACAGAGATGTCTTTAATGTTGTGTCTATTGCTGCTGAAGTCTCATCACATGAAAGTAGAAATCCTTCAGTCTTATGATACTTAGGTGCTTGCCAAATGATCAGCTAGCATTCTCTTGGTTTCTATGGCGTATAACTGATTACAAGAGATATAAGAAAAAAAATAATCTGATGGGTATAAATTTATGTAAATCATACGCTAAAGCTAGTCAAAAGCAGTGAACATAAGAAAAATACACAGAATGATATAAAGTAGCAAGGCTGGGGCTTTCTTTGTAGCCCAGAATGTAGCCTCATGCAGCCTATTATCTACTACACAGAATATAACAAGTCCTAGATTTGATCTCCATTTGGGCTGATATTTTCTGCCCACTTCACTGACATGTCATCAGCAGGGATTGAGAAGGTGCAAGTGAAAGACAACCATGGATGTATTGAACTCAGATGCGGTGCATTATTTACTCCATCATCCTTTTTTCTCCACAAAATGAACAAAAGCTAAAAGTAGAGAGACTAAGCACACATAGACCAAACAAAGTGGAAACTACACAAAAGGACAGAAAACATAACTGAAAGTTTAGTGTTTTTAAAACCAATAGAGCATCACAGAATCTAAAAAAATTTAATTAAAATCACAAATATAACTGCTTTTGGTCTTTACGTGTGTGTAATCATTTCCCCACATACTTTTTATTGTGGCAATGATGAAGCCTTGTGATATAATGAATTGCTGAAGACTAATAACATTCATTATCAAACTATTGATAGATTTTAGCCCTCCCTTCTAATATCATGAACAGGCATTGTTATAGTGATGTGCACTTCACAATAAAAAGACACACAAAAGACCTGTTCATGTCCGATGGAAACAGCAAAAGACCTATAGAAATCTCTAGAAGATGCACAAGTCTCTGCTTATGTGTGCACTATAAGTAAACTCTGGAAGAGAATGGTGTTAATGTCCACAGAGAAACCACTGTTTTCTATACACAACATTGCTGCACATCTCAAGTTTGCAAATAACCACTTTGATGTTCCACAACGCTTCAGGCATGTTCTGCAGACAGATAAGACAAAAAAGCAGAAATGGACAATTCTGTGTAGGCTATGGAGGGAAAAAAGGCATTGCACAGGGTGTAAGCATGGTGGAGGGAGCATCATTGTTTAGGGTTGCATTACTACCTCAGGGACTGGACAACCTGCAATCATTGAGGAAATAATGTCACAAAAAACCCGAGAGAAAAAAATAGAGCAGCAAATTGTTTTTTTTTGACTGGCCAACTCAGAAACCCATAACCTGAAGACTTGCATGTTGCCCATGAACAGCTAAGTCCTTGAAATATCAATGACCTGAATTGGTTTTGTAGGAAGGAATGGCCTAAAATGCCCAAAGTATGTTCACCTTGTAACAGCTAATGCCCAAATTCTACCCATTGCATGATTAACTTGAAGAAACCTCTAAGGTCATAAATTGAAGACACTGATTTTATGTTTTGGAGTTCCGTAAGTTCAATTTACTGACATGGACAGGGCTAAAATCTATGCTGCAGATGGCACATTTTATCTTCACTGTTCAATGGCTCTCCTGCTGCCTATCTTGTATATGGTCCATAATCTAACCAAGTCCTTGAATTAGAGTGACTGTAGAGATTTGATCATAAGACAACCAAAATCTCACAGACCCTCTTACTGGTGTATTCAGCATCACTAATAAACATGCTCATTAGCAGCAAGCTCTTAGCCATAGATGCTATCACTAATAAAGTGTATTATTGTATAAGATATCTAATAAGATACTATAAAAGCATATAGTATCCAAATCTGCCCCAGGAGTAAACTTTCCCTGATTCTTTGGTTGTTTTCCTTGTTATAATACAACTAATATAACTAATTGGCTAATTATTAGGCGCTTTATGAATATGCTGGGAATTTACCACTTTTCAACACTTTATTCCACCTGCAGAGTTAAGGCCTAGTTAAGTGAGCAAAACTGAACCTGAAAAACATACTTTTTTAGTCTCAAACTTGATGACACATTTGCCTGTTATACTCTTCCCCATGAGTAGGACCAACTAACACAGAACTGTTCTCTCTTTGAAATGTTAACAGGTCGCCAGAGGACCTGCACCTGGCAGGGGAGAGCTAGAAGGCACATTCTGTCCCTATTGGACTGGCCCACACACAATCTTCCTCACCACTCAATCTGTCCCCCGAGAGTTGGATTTGGATGGCTGTTTATATTTTCTACATTGAGATTCAAACACCATGTATTCAAGAAGAAGTAGGGGAATGTGGTATCTAACACCACAGCATGTTGGGTGCTGCTGAATCCCCAGTAGGGGTGTGAAGCTATACAGTAACACTAACATAGAAATACAAATAAAGAGAGACTTGAAAAATGTTCCATTACTGTTGCAACTTTCTACATATCCAGAATAAAGTTCATTTCCATGAGCCTCCAGCTGCTCTCACAACTTCTTATACTCACAGCACAGCACATTTCTTTCAGGACAACACTGATGAAAGAGGTCAGTAGGACTGCATGAATCTCATTTATCTTGTGGTTTCATGCCATTAAATAATGAAATCAGCATATTTATGCTTAGGTTTGAAACTTTTATTTATGCTTAACCTTTGAAACAGGTTACAAAATAATTATTTCAAAGAAAATGTCTGTTTTTTGCTGTCCTTGCTGGGAACATTTCCCACTAAGTAAAAATGAGTCAAAAGCGGTAATTGTACACTATATGGCCAAAAGTTTGTGGACACCTGACCATCACACCCATATGTGCTTTCTGAACATCTCATTCCAGGTTAAGTCTCCCCTTTGTGGTTATAATAACTTTCACTGTTCTGGGAAGGCTTGTGGGCTTCTGTATGGTTGTGAGATATGTCCATTCTGCCAGAATTAGTGAAGACATGCACTGATGTCAGGCAAAGAGGCCTGGGGTGCAGTCGTCGTTCCAGTTCATCCGACAGGTGATCAGTGGGGTTGAGGTCAGAGCTCTGTCATGGTCATGCTGGAACATGTTTGGGCCCCTTAGTTCCAGTGCAGGAAACTGTAATGCAACAGCATGCAAAAACATTCTATATAATTGTTTGCTTCCAACAGAAACAGTTTGGGGAAGAACTACATATACTGTAGGTGTGTAATAGTCAGGTTTCCACAAACCTTTGGTCATATAGTGTAAATGTAGGAATTAGAATCTGTATGTTCATAATGGATGGCATTTTTTAATTTAGATTTTGCTGACTTCCAAGGCAGAGTGAAATGCAGAAAACAAGGAAATGATCAACTGCAGTTCTTCAGGTGTGGTAGCAAAGGCAAATATGCCCTCAATATACACTATATTGCCAAAAGTTTTGGGACACCCCTTCAAATCATTGAATTTAAGTGTTCCAATCACTTCCATGGCCACAGGTGTATCAAGCACCTAAGCATGCAGACTGCTTCTACAAACATTTGTGAAAGAATGGGCTGCTCTCAGGAGCTCAGTGAATTCAAGCACGGTAGTGTGAGAGGTTGCCACCTGTGCAATAAGTCCATCCGTGAAACTTCCTCACTACTAAATATTCCACGGTCAACTGTTAGAGGTATTATAACAAAATGGAAGAGTTTGGGAACAACAGCAACTCAGCCACGAAGTGGTAGGCCATATAAAATCACAGATCGGGGTCAGCGGATGCTGAGGTGCACAGTGCGCAGAAGTCGCCAACTTTCTGCAGAGTCAATAGCTACAGACCTCCAAACTTTGTGTGGCCTTCAGATTAGCTCAAGAACAGTGTGCAGAGAGCTTCATGGGTTTCCATGGCCGAGCAGCTGCATCCAAGCCTTACATCACCAAGTGCACTGCAAGATTGTGAGCCAGGCCTTCTCGTCCAACATCAGTGCCTGACCTCACAAATGAGCTTCTAGAAGAAATTCCCATAAACACACTTCTAAACCTTGTGGAAAGCCTTCCCGGAAGAGTTGAAGCTGTTATAGCTGCAAAGTGTGGGTCAACTGCATATTAAACCCTACGGATTAAGAATGGGATGTCACTAAAGTTCATGTGCATGTAAAGGGAGACGTCCCAAAACTTTTGGCAATATATTGTTTATAATATTAGAATCTTCTTGGCATAGATTCTACAAGTCTTCTTCTAAAGATATCCCCTCAATTGGTGCTTTGCTGTAAGTGATGGAGAGTGCTGTCTACCATGTCATTTCTGAATGCTCAGAATCATGACTAAAGTGGATTAGTCATCACAATATTCTCAATAAGTAGGTGAGTGCAAATGGCCTGAACGCTTGATCAGAATCAAGCGCAGTGATTTTGCTGGCATGGAATGGGGCACTGGAAATCAATGCAAAATTATACTGATTGATTAGATGTACCCTATGAAAAATTTCTAATGTCTATTTTCATGTGTCCACAGTAAGAAAAAAACACTAAGTAAGAATGGTGTTAATGGATGGCCACCACAGAGGAAGTCAGTAATAATCACCTGAGATGTACAATCACTTTATTAAAAACACCTGTATACCTGTGCAATTATCCAATCAGCCAATCATGTGGCAGCAGTGCAATGCCGTTTCCAATCATTAACTGTCCAGTTTCAGTGAGCTTGTGCCCACTGTAGCTATTCCAGTTCTTTACTGACAGGAGTGGAACCCGATGTGGTCTTCTACTGTTGTAGCATATCCGTCTCAAGATTCAATGTGTTGTGAATTCTGAGGTGCTTTTCAGCATATAGAGTGGTTATTTGAGTTACCATAGTCAGCTTTAACCAGTCTGACCTCTGACCTCTCGCATTTAGATGGCATTTCTGCCTGCAGAACTGTCACTCAGTCCTTGTTTGTTTTTTGCATCATTGTGGATAAACTCTGGGTAAACTCTGTTCATGAAAATCCCAGCTCCTGTTCATGTTCAGAAGTATATATATATATATATATATATATATATATATATATATATATATATATATATATATATATATAAAAAAAAAAAAAA
>CM074972.1:7758069-7771836 GCA_037577455.1 Pangasius macronema
ACGTCTCGCCCATCCATTGGTTGGATTGAACATGTGATTCAGAGCGCGGTCACGCAGAAGGCGTTCCCATAGCGTTTTGACGCAGTGTCTTGTTCCCTCGGGGAACCATGTTTACATACGTAACCTGGAGATGTTTTTTGTTATGAGCTAAAAAGAGTGAAACCTGATGTGGTCATTTGTTGTTGCAGCCCATCCACTTCAAGGCTCAACTCACTGTATTTTGTGTTCAAATATCCTTTCCTGCATACCACTGTTGCAACACATGGATATTTGATTTACTGCCATGTTGTCTTCCTGCCATCTTGCACCAGTCTGACTATACTTCTCTGATCTTGTTCTTTAATGAAGTTGTGTGATTTTTGCCCATACAACTGTTTGTGGCACACTTGTAAATTGGATGGCCAGTGTCACTGAAGTTTAAGGGAAGGGGTAAAATTTTAGGCAGTTACTAAACTTAGGATGCGATAAAAAAAAGTGGAGGACCTATATTAAAAAGACTGTTAAAAACAAATTTTACAAAATTATGAGTTAAAAAAATGTTCAAATGACATGCAACATGAACATCTGCATTAATCTATGTGGATAGCTAACAAATCTGGTTAACAAAGCCTTCCTTTGCTCTTATTAAAATGTTGAATGTCTAGATTCCTAAAACTCTAATAACTATAAAATGGTGAATGCTAAAAGAAATTTTTTTGAACATTTAGAGATCTTATTTTGAACATGAATGTGCTGAATGATATTTTTAACTGCTTATGCATATTTATACACCTGACAGGCAAAAATATTTTACAGTGTGCACATTTATACAAAAAACAGCAACAGTCCTTGGAGACTGAAAGAATAACTTCAAAAGTTTTTTTTTGAGTCATTCTTTTCAGAATTAGTTTTGATAGAGCAAAGGTAAGAAGTATCTCCAATTGTCTGAGTTGAAAATTTGAACGCTTGTAAGTCATGTTTACTTTATGCAATTATTCTGCCCATTTTCTTGAAGGTGCCAATAATTCTGAAGTACATGGATTGCTAGGTTGTGATATTTCAAATAGCTTGTCAGATGTTGCAACCTAAGAGGCTGGCTTAACATAGGCACTGATAATTTTTAAATTATGCCATAAAATTATAAAGGATGCTCTTAGATCAAACTGTAATTTATTATAACATTACTAGTAACAATAACGTCAGATAACAGGCAAAATACTGAACACAAAAAAGCCTCTCTGTTCACTTACAGGTGCCCGAATGGCATTTCTAATTACAAAGTCATGACTTTTATTAAGGAGTTTAGAGCAAATGTTCCTCCTCCCCAGTCATGCAAATTGCCGTGCACTTCTGAATTACTTGTAAAGCTGCACAGAAGACAAAGTGGGTGGTATGCAAACTATTCATTTGAAAATTTTTATAGTTATATAAAGAAATAGTTATATTGCAAGAAAGCGAGCACTGAAAAATTAAAGAAACAATGTGCTACATGTTTGCACACTTAAAAATGCACACGAATTACACTTATCGGCATAATTGCCTGTGGGTGAATGTCTGTCATTAACATGTGCTTGCTCATGTGCTCAATTAATCAGTGTGTCCGGTTAAAATGAGACACACACACACACACACACACACACACGCTAGGGTGGAGTATGAGGTTTTCTCATAAAATATCCACAAAGGTTAGTCAGAAAAATATGTGCTTAACAGAATTTAGTTAATGGAGCAAAGCAATATTATATTAAGAATTAAGTCTAAAGATACATAATTCCACTCCACATATATGAACACAAGCCAAAAAGAGCTTTCCTCTGACCCCTACAATCAGTCTGGCTAACGACACCAATCAGCATGAGTGGAGCTTTATGATGAACCATATTTAAGACCTACCTTTTCCTGAGCAATTATTTTTTAAAGTGCACATCCGTTATATTGCCTCCTCAAACATGTCCTTGAGTTTTGTTTTGTTTTATTCTTCCCCAGGTCTTAGCACAACACAGTAGGGCTTGCTGAATTCAGAGAGTATTAGCCTTTATAATTTGATGCACTGTTTCCTGTTTGGTTTTTTTCGTGCTTAACCTCACTGCATTCAGAAAACGAAGATGTACCAGTGTGGTAGCACTATCCAGATGGATTCAGACAGGCAAAGAAAAAAGCTTTCTGAAGTTAATTAACCTTTCTTTTTTGCCTACTGCTTCCCTCTCTTCCCTATTCCGTGCTTATTACCTTTAAATGGATCCACACATTGGCACTGGTAATTACCAGGCTGGTCTCGGCAAGTGGCTTCATTCTTGCAAGGAGAAGAGCTGCACCTGTCAATATCCACATCGCATACAGGCCCTTTGAGAAGGGAAACAGACAGCGGGAACAAATAAACTGGGGCACAAATACACAAATGGGATAATTGTCATTACCATCCTCCTTTTATACAAAATATTAGCTATTCAAATAGACACACAGGAGAAAAATGTTGTTTTAATTAACTTTTCTTGAAATTACAGAAAATTTCCTAGAAATAGACTTTTAGCAAATAAAGTTTGTACTAAAATATTTTTCTAATAACTGTCACTGCCTAAAATATGCTGATGCCTTTTTAGCACAGACTGATAATTAAATGAAAATCCTGTGTTATTGCTAATTACATTTAGCTAATATGTAGTTTGCATGATTGCTTGACACATACCAGTGAACCCAAGAGGGCAAATGCATGTGAACCTATTGGCAAGATCCAGACATGTGCCTTCATGCAGGCATGGAGATGACAGGCATTCGCTGATGTCAATTTCACATAAAGTGCCTGGGGAGGATGCAGAGAAGGATAAATGCAAGAATCTGAGTCTTGACAAAATAACATGCATACCAATTATATATCAAAAGCTTATTCAGTATGCAGATGGAGACAAAAAGAAACAATACAAGATCCTTTTAAAAGTGTTTAGTACTACACCTCCTGCTTGAACAAAATATAAATGAGATGAACATTCTGTTGGTCAGGTGATTACAAGCCTGTTTCTTTAGAAATTTGAATGAACATAAAATAAATGAGAGAAGAATGACATAAAAGAATAATTTGTCTACATGTGAACAGCAACAGAATTTGTGCCTTCAGAAGGCTAACGACTAAAGTGAAGTATAAGGTAAAGAAATAAAAACAAGTAATAAATGTATGTGAACTCATATTGTGTAGAAGTACCTGTGGCACCATTTGGACAGATGCAACTGAAGGAGTCAAGTTTGTCCAAGCAGGATGCTCCATTTTTACAGGGCTGACTTAGACACTCATTTACTTCAATCTCACAATTATTACCTGGGGGAAAAGGAGGAACAGTTCACTTTATTAAATAAGTGCAGACTGTGGACTAGGTCTACAATAAATTATTATTTTTTATAATTAAAGTAGTTGATAATCAACTAATCTAACCATTCTCAATGTATCAATCCCAATCACCACTTTAAGTTACAAATAAAAAAAATTATACAAGAGGCTAACTTCAACAGGTTGGTCTATTTCAGTTATGAAGCAGGAACAATGGTTTCAAATTTAACAATCTCAATCTCAATGAAATTTTTATCATCAATGTACAGTTATTCTTTGTCCAATTAATGCAATAGTTGCGATTAGTAGCAATTAGTCTTAGAACAATTTAAAATGCTTGCATAGTTGCAAGGCAAAACACTTCTTAAGATCTAAGTCAAGGAAGGAAAATGGGAGATTTCCCATTACAGATATTTCCCCTATAGATTGGTGAGAATAGAACAACACAGGAAAAAAAAACAGCTAATCTTTAGCTGTTAAGGTACCAATGAATCCAGAGGCGCAGAAACAATGGTAGGCAGCGATACCGTCTTTGCAGATGCTGACTGTTCCACAAGGCTTACTGGCACACTCATCAATGTTGATCTCACAAAATCGTCCAGTTAACCCTGAAAGAAAAGAAAAAGTAACATCTAGATCTTATAGCACACTCTAGATGTGATTACCTGATAACGCACATGAACAACAGGGCAAGAGTTTCACAGCAGTTTAAAAAGGATAAGTCCTAATCAAAGCACATACTCTAGAACACAATGGATTGATGAAAGCCTGGAACATTTAATTATTCTTGATCTTTAAAGGAAATTGTCATTTAATTAATACTTAAGGCCAAAAAATCCATGTGATGTCACTACTGATTCTGCTCCTGTTTAGATAACTTTATATGCAGTGGCAATGCAGTGATCATGCTGTTCAAAGCTCTATTAATTTTGCATTAACCTGTCACACAAACAGATTAAGGGCCATTCTGATGGGCATATGGATGGCTGGCAATGTGTCACTACAGACTCTGACAAAAGTGAGAATAAATATTTGTGGCAGATACACTTTTCAGGCAAACATTCACATGCAAACCCTCAGAGAAATCTACACATGTTGATCCATTCCAATCCCTTCACACAGTGTTTCATGGAGTTTCACACAGCTGCCCAATGAAGCCATGAAGGCACAAACACTTGAAATTTCCTCTTGGCTCTTCAAATGTGGAAGCAGCACATGGACAAACTTAAGTTTTCTAACCATGGTGGAGCAGTCAATCCTTTGAGAGTCGGGCCCAAAGCACTAGACTTAAAGGAAGACTGCTCTAAAAATGCTAATAAATAACGACTGTTAAGACTGTGGGTAGTATTTATCTTTATAAATCTGAATGCTAACCAGACCCTAAAAGCTTTCACCCATTTGAGTCACATTAGCATTTACAGGTGATATTTGCTTTTTAAGCTTGCAATTTCTGTAGTTCTCCCATCACTTTTGTATCCTCAGCTGTTGGACACATTCCATTATTGATACTTTATGCATTTACATACATTGAGCCAAAAGCATAATCAAACTGATGAATGAGGCACAAGACTATTAAATTGCTGTGCAAGGGAAATGTCGAGGGTGAAAGAGTACATTTATTTTTAAGCAAATAATTCTGTTACACTCTGCTGTGTTTCTCAAATGAGATTTTAACTTCAGCACAAGTGTGGTAGTTCTCTGTGGGATAAACAAATTGGATTAACATAGAATAAGTGAGAATTGTGAATGGCTATGAAAGCCACAGTGGTCAAAAATTGTGTTTGCAATGAGAATTGAAGAAGTATTGAATATCAAAGGCAGATAAATGAAATTATCTACGTAAACTCAACTAATAGAATTCCATCATTTAAATTATACAGCACTGCTGAGTACTCAATTCTGCTTGTTCAGAAGGTGTTGATTAATTTTCTGTAACAGCAACACAGCTCTGACACTACTTCTGGGTGTAATTTTATGCTCAAAGGCCCAGCAGTGGAGGCTTGGTGACACTGGGATTTGAACTCGTGACATACTGCTCATTAGCCTGATTGCTTAACCACTGTACCATCACTGCCCACTGACCATCACACCCATATGTGCATGTTGAAAATCCCATTCCAGATTTAGACTACCTTTAGACTACCTCTGGGAAGGCTTTCCATTAGCTTTTATAGCGTGGCTGTGGGAATTTGGCCATTCAGCCATAAGAGTGTTAGTGAGGTCAGGAACTGATGTTGGGCCAGGAGGCCTGGGATGCAGTTGGTTTTCCAGTTCATCCCAAAAGTGTTCAGTGGGGTTGAGGTCAGGGATCTGTGCAGGCCACTCCAACCACAGGTTTGTGCCCCTTAGTTCCACTGAAGGGTAATTGCAAGGCTATAGCCTACAAAGACATTCTATACATTTGTATGCTTTTGACATTGTGGAAACAGTTTGGGCAGAACCACATATGGGTGTGATGGTCAAGTGATGATTTAAAGCTAATAATAAATGGATTAAAAAGAGCTGTTCTTTAACAAAGAAAAACACATAATTGCCATTTATTTAACATTTATGGAAGTAGTCTCCAGTGTCAGCTCTTTGTAACAGTCAGAAAATTTTCCGCCATGGGAGATACTTCAGGACTTTTCGCTTTCTGATTTCTCTGTAATATAAGCTGCTTTTTTGTCTTATTAACTATAAAAGGAAGAAAAAAATATGCTGGTGAGAAAGACTTTTGGTGGCTGCTCAGAAAGAAGTAAGTAATAACAGGAACTAACTTTGTAAAGTTTTATAAAGGTTTGTCAAGTTGTCTGCCACAGGAAAGTCTTCAGGACAGAGGACTCCGTGCTTTGCAGTTTCTCAGTAATGTGAAAAGCTTGTTTTATTTGAGTCCTACTTCAATGTAGAGAGAAAAGAAAGAGAGGCTAGTGAATGAATGAATGTTTATAGCTGCTATAATTAAGCAATATCACACTCACTCATGGTTATACTGAATAACGGCATGAGCGTGATTCTGCTGTCGGTACGAGCTTGCAAGACGAGTGCCATGGGTTATCACAGCCATGCCGATATTCAGTACAACCGCACTATTGCAAGTGTGATATTGCTTTTATACAACAGTTCTATAAACATGAAATTAATATTGAGTAAGTAATAGTACCGACGCAGTATGGCCAAATGTTCAGTTTATTTTTGTTCTGCTAACAGAAATGTTAGAATGCTGTAGAAACCACACTCACTTTACGGCACATCAGCTATAAAGTGAGTTTGGCCTCTTTAGGATCTATTTCCACTAGCAGAGCAAAAATAATTTATGGATGAAGTAAGTACTAACAGGAGCTAACTATCTCACAATGATTTGTACATTCTTGTTAAAGGAGCCTCCAATGAAATTGGCATCCCTTCTTCCTTTTCATCTTCAAATTATGAACTTTCATATTTTAAGCAAAACGTTATATTCCTGAAAAGTATTGTTTGCCATATCTGCTGATGATGTCACTAATACTACTGTTTTGAAGTAGGAAGTGGAATTTTATGTGGTGAAAGACGAGCGGAGTGATACACACAATAAAAAGTCCCAGTGCCATTATAGTAAATAGAAGCACTCTTTGAACACCACTTGACCAATCAAATTAGTGGACTGGAACTAACTGCTGTATACTTGAAGTGATAACATGAACTAACTTGTATTGAGGACATTACACACCATTTAGTGTAAGCAGATGATGAGTATGAATGAAAATAAATGAAAAAAAAAATCATTAGCAAATTGTTGTAGTATAAGAAGCAAAACACTTTAGGATGTGCTGTTATTAGAAAATAATCAATGACAGGAACATTTTGCTCTCCTATAACAGCACATCATATTTTATGCCTTAGTTAATGACTGCAAAGAAGAACCATTTTTACCTGGTGGGCACCCGCAATGGAAGTCATTGTTCTCTATGTAGCAAGTGCCGTTATTTTGACATGGTTTATTCAGAGACGTGCAGTCAGTTAAAAAAAAACTAATTCTTACATTGGTACTGATTTTGCATACAATTTAGTACAAATATCTATAACATACAACAATGAGCTTGGCAATATTTGTAAGTGTTAGCTTTATCCACTTAGAATCCAGCTATGTAATTAGTTAGTTACTGTACCAAGTTCCTAAATAGGTATCAAAGTGTTGCACATCTCTTTGTAGCCTATCTTAATGTACGTGTGTTCTATAGTCCTAAGATATTTAAATGGACAAACTGGTGAGTATATAAATATACAATTTCAGTAGCAAATGACATATTATGAGGAAGAACCTTCTATAAATTCATATATAAGTTAATACAAATTATTTGTAAAAAACACTTTGTAAAAAAGCGCTATACAAATAAAAATGAATTGAATTGAATATTTGTACATTTGTAGAATATATATGCATCCAAAAGATTATTCAAAAAACACTTTATATTACAGTGCCCCTTTTCCAGTATACAAACCAGTGTAACTTCAATTTACCAATGAATTATTTATGCATATATGGCTAATTACACTATGCATTTACAGGTGTATTATTATACACATGAATTCCACAGTAGGTTCAATTGTTGAGAAAACATCACAAATAATGCCATTGTCCATGCCCTAGCTGATACAGCAGGATTCAGAAACATAAAATATTACTACAATAGTAAGTACAATCAATCAAATCAATACAAAAGAACACTACAGTTACAGTACAAATTCAGCTACAGTTGCAGTTATAGAACTTGGGGCAGTGTTTTTAGTACCATTTTTTTTTATTTATATGCATTAAATATACACATGCCATGAACCTCTGATCATCTGTTGTTAGCTATAAGAGACTATTAACAGTACTAACCAACACACATGCAAACCTTTTTTCACTGAAGTGCATTAATTAATGTCTATATCCACATGCAATTAAATGCTTCATGCTTCAATGCTTCAGACTTTTTGCAGCTGGGGACTGTTTCAACTGAAAAAAATAATAATTAAAAAAAATCTATAGACCCTCAGACTACAGAGTGATTTTATGAACATAATCTATTAAAATATTAGACTCATCATTTAAATATGTATTTTAGATTAATCTTTTTCAATTCAGGTGACCAGTCAAATGGGGGTAATTAATATAATATCATATATAATAACTTTGATAATAGTGGCTTGTGACTTCCACCACTTTAAAATCACAAACCCCCTGGCTATGCATGGGTTTGTACCCATGAGGGTCCCTGGACCTCACTTTGAGTACCATGGCTTTGAACAACAGACAATTTCACAAAGAATCTTTACAGAATTTCAGATATAGATTTAGACCCATAATGAGCAAACAAGCCAGAGGCAACAGTGGCAAGGCAAAACTCACCTTTTGTCTTTTGAAGGGAATATGTGGAGAGTTTAAACATGATAATGTCCAGAGGAATGGTAGACTTATTGGTACACTTAATGGTACACAATATTTTTGGTCCCTGCAGCTTTACATGCTACTTAAAACTTTCAGAATGAAGAGTTTAACTACTTAGTAGGCTGATCAAATAATAGATCATGTATTTGACTAACCCATGTAGCACCTTAGGAAATTTGACATAATTATATACAGCAAATGTAAGTACAGCTAAATAGAATGGTTAAAATAATGCATAATACGAAGAATGCCATCACAACTGTGAAACATGGGGATGGTAGGATCATATTGTGGAGGTGTTTTTCTGGAAAACGGACTGGTGCACTTCAGAAAATACATGGTATCATGAGGAAGGATTACCTAGAAATACTACAGCATGTCTGAGCAAGGAGGCCCACAAACCTGACTGAGTAACACCAGTTCTGTCAAGAGGAATGGGCATTAAAAGGAAATGCCACTAAATACTAACAAATTGTATGTAAATCTTTGTCTCACTTTTGTGTGCACAAAGCAAGGTCTATATAGACATGGTTTGCCAAGCTTGGTGTGGAAGAACTTGAGTGGCCCAAGCCCTGACCTCAACCCCACTGAACACCTTTGGATTGAATAGGAATGCTGACTGCACACCAGGCTTTCTCAGGTAGTGCCTGATCTCAGTTATTCACTTGTGGCTGAATAAGCACTAATCCCTAATAAAATAAATAAATAAATAAATAAAATAAAAAATAAATCAAATGGAGAAAACAATTGATTTATGGTACAGTTATGTTAAGTAATCTCAGAATTAGCTGTTATGATGTTATGATGACTCTGGTTGTTAAATGTGAAGAATTTTTTTTAATGAATTTTATTCTTTAAAATAATATGCCATGTTAAGAAAAAGGTCAAAATTTTATGCTCCCATAAATATATTCCAGTGCATGGTCATGCTACAAAATGACTATCATTAGCTCTGTCACGGGTGACGGTGGCTACGGGAGTGCCGTGACTAATGCCAGGCTATCAGTGTCATTGGTGCAGGACAGATTCTCATCATTCCTCAAGCTGACCATGGAACCAATTTCCCCCTCTTGCCATGTCATAAAATTTGACAATTATCTCAACTTCATTAATAATGCACAGCCCTTTTCTGCAATCAAGACTTAATCAGCATTATGTCTTGCAGGTAAAGGCATTGGTTTGCAAAAGGCAAGGATTTATTTTCCCCTCAGAGTCTCTCAGTTTAATGATATGATTTAAGGTAAATTACACTGTGAGCTGTGTGTATTGCAGTGAGTGTGGGTTAAGAAGCAGGACAGCTTTATCAGGAGACATTAGCAAATGCAAAGGAGTAACATGCTTATGTGCTTATAATGTGATTAATCTGATTTATTCATATTCGCATATTAGTAATAAAAATCTGGACTACCCAAAGTGGTCAAATAACAGCAAAGGTCTTCTCTCTACCATCTCTACTTCACTCACAATGGGCTCAAAAGGAAAGAGCAGACAGTTGGACATGACAATTGATTCGCATCAGTGTTGATTTATCTCACAGAGCAGGCCATCAAAGGCCACAAACACAGAACTGGATCACTATCAGTGTCCCTTTGGTTACTTGAATCCCACAGCCAATTAAGATTTGTATGACTTTGTTTTCTACACAAAATTAGCTTGACAGAGCTGTTACTGATTCAGAGAACTATGTGGGCATATGCAGCCTTTGCATACAGAATCATTTAATCACATTTAATACAGACCAGTCCTACCTGCTCTCATCTTTGCCTTTAAAAAGTGACCAGCCAAGGATGAATAAAAGACAGAAAGGAGGAGGCATATACACAAAAAAGTACACACATACAAACCTTTTCAGGCTAAGATTCATGTTCTCTATCCGTCAAACACTCAGTCTTATGACTACAATAATATGATTTTTTTTTGACAAAATCAGTAAAATGGGTTCATAGTTATCTACAATATGCATCGCTTGGCCAATGGCCAACCACACTGAGGCACTGGTGCTTCATCAGTTCTGCATTTGACCAGACTAATGGTATACTGAGCCACAGTCAGCACAAACAATCTCACACTGTCATCAACTGTTGTCTCTTCATCAATTGGCACAACAGGCTCATGGTTGAGAACAGCCATTGCACATACACATGCACCAACAATAGCACTGGACATTCACAATACTGTCTCTATGGCAAGATCTGTGTGTCAGAGTCATTTTAGGGAACACAATGAAACATATCAGAAAAGTTTATTTGTGTTAATTAGCTAAAATTATTATTATAACGGTCATTGAAATTTATTTGTGGATGATTTCTCATCTATTTGTCAGATTGGTGGCTCCAAACCAGAATGAAATTGAAACCTTTTGGTTTAGTAATTTAAAATAATTTAATAATTTTAATTTAAAATAGTTTTACCAGTAAAACTCTTTCATTCAACAATCAGTACCAAAGTATTTAAACTAATCTATAGCAAGAACAAGTAGAAATCACAGAAGCCAATAAAGCAAGGAGAACATAGATACAGAGGTATATAAATAATTAAAAAAAAATCAAAACAAAAACTAGTTTAACACTCAGGGCAAACAAACCATTCAAGAGGTTGTTTAGAAGGTGCTACGTGCTTCTCACCTGCTCACATCACCGAGGATGTCTTCGATTCAAAAAGACTAAACACTGCATATGCGAAAACATATAAGTATAATTTCTCTAAAAGTACTTTCTAAATGAGCTCACAAAACCATGCTTCATAGTGTTTCCCTCTGGAGGACCAGTGAAGTTTGTAGAGAAGGCTTAGTCAGTTCCACCTGAGGTTACATTATTAGTGAATTCCTACAAAACCATTCCACCATCAGAACTCCGTCAGCTCTACAGTTCATAAGTGACAACCTACACAAAAAGCCTGCAAGGTATTAGTGAACTGACTAATCCCAGCGAAGGAGTCTGACAACGAGTTCCATTTCATTTGGTTTGAATTTATAAAAATAGACACAAGCCACTGTGTGGGGATCTGTATTGAACATTGTACATATGTGACTGATGTAAAATAAACCCAGAGTGTTTATATGAAACCAATTCTTAATTGTTCTTAATTCTTGGAATAGTGCTCCTTTTGTTATTATTTCATTTATAACACAATGCTCTCACACCCAAAACAAAAACACTAGGGCCCGTAAGTCAAGAGTTGGTTTAAGTGTGTGGAGTGAGGATTTAATGCCGAAATTGTGCATATTGATATAATAATTGATGACATTCACACCTGAAACATAACTACAGACTTACATGCTATTCAGAGAGCTCTAAGAGATTTGCATACACAGATGGAGTTAAAACAGAGCACTGTCTCATTCTGACCTATGATTTAAGCCTTTTTTTTTTTTTTTTTTGCATATTTACATGCCTTCTTCATATTTTCTATCCCAGATTTATTTCAGGTTATGTTTAAAGGTAGTGGTCTAGACACTATTGAAAACCCCATTTTGGATGATTCTGCTCAAGAAAAATCAGTTTTGGAGGAGTAAACTATATCGAGGTAATTTGCATAATCTCAGTGGAGAGCCCAGAAAATTGACTTAAGCAGCTGTGTAAGGCAATCTGAATGTGTGTAACTTAACCCACATAAATATTGATATCACTTGTGCATGCAAGTTTCCAAATCTGAATAAGGCCCTAAGCCACATAATAGTATTACCCTTACAATAACGAATAACAGGAATGTATATCTAACAAATGATTAACAACAATAAATGCCTCAAGAGCTCATATTTGTGACATTATCTCTGTCAACCCTCAAAACATTCCTACTACAGATATGTTGCTTCAAGGTCAGGCAACATTAATGAAAGACACACTGTTTTCATTGGGTGAAGTGTTGTGGTGAATAATGATATATGGCAAGCTGGTCTTGCTTGCTTAATTCCTCCATCATATTAAACAGTGTCTAAAGGGCACTTTCACATAGTCACTTAATCTGGATGAATTGAATCCTGCCGTGTTTAACCCCTTGGTGTGGTTCATTACAGCAGACGTGAAAACAGTGACACTTAACACAACACATGGGGCTATTAGCGGACTGCAGAATTTGCACCCTCGCCGACTGTTTATTGTTACCAGAGATTCAACCATGCAAATCTCAAGTCAGTGCTCCCTAAATTCCATAAGCATGTGGACTTTGCAATGAAAAGGAAGAACGAGCTGGATCTTGTTTACACAAACATCCTTGGCACGTACCGGACAGAGCCCCGCCCCCACCTTAGCTACTCATACCACGATATGAGCATACTGACTGGCACATGCTCAGGGAAGAGGCAACTGATGGCAACTTCACCAGCTTGGAGGAATACATGACATCAGTGACCAGCTATATCAGCAAGTACACTGATGACGTCACTGTCTCCAAGATCATCATCACACGCTCCAACCAGAAGCCATGGATGACTGCAGAGGTGCTTGCACTGCTGAGGACCCAAGACCCGCCTTCAGAGCAGGTGATAAGGTGGTCCTAAGAACAGCGAGGGCCAAACTGTCCTGGGCCATCAGAGAGGCAAAGCGCACATACACACAGAGAATCCATAGCCACTTCAAGGACAGCGGAGACACTCAGCGCATGTGGCAGGGCATCCAGGCCATCATCAACTACAGGAAAAACATCATCTGCCTGTGACAGTGGTGCCTCCCTTCCAGATGCGCTGAACAACTTCTACACTCGGTTCGAGGTGCAGAATGACGCGATGGCGAGGAAGACCAAACCTCCTCCCAATGACCAGGTATTGTGTCTAACCATGGCTGATGTGAGGAAGACTCTACACATAGCTAACACACGAAAGGCTACTGGACCAAACAACATTCCTGGCAGAGTCCTCAGAGGATGTGCCGACCAGCTGTTGGATGTTTTCACAGACATCTTCAACACCTCCCTGAGCAGCGCCATTGTTCCAACGTGCTTCAAGGCCACCACTATCATCCCTGTTCCAAAGAAGTCTCCAGTGTCTTGCCACAACAACTACCATCTGTTAGGACTTGGACTATCTTGGCCTCTAGAGGCCGCTATCAATTCTTTGTGTTGTCATGCTTGTTTTGACTGCTAG
>CM074972.1:7831609-7846358 GCA_037577455.1 Pangasius macronema
CGTTCCCATAGCGTTTCGACGCAGCGTCTCGTTCCCTTCGGGGAACCATGGTTACATGCGTAACCTGGAGACGTTTTATAGAATTAACCTACATGGCTATGACAACTAAGGCATAAGTATTTCATCAGTTTCAACTATTTCATCAGCGATGAACTGTAACTGTAAATCTATAAACTATAAAATTAAATTGTTTTATTTTTATACACATTTAATCAAAATGTGTCTAAATTCAACCATTCTAGCTTGGAAAAGCTTGTTATAGTGAAGTTCAGCAACATCACACTGAATATTGCAAGAATAAGGGTGTTTCCCACTTGGTCCAAGTACATGAGTCTGCACTTAGGGCTCGTGTGGGGGCAGAGCTTATAATCACAGCTTTTTGTTGACATTGATAAACCCCTTCTGAACCACGGATTAATTCTGACAGTCTATACATCACTTTCATGCATGCAAGCAAAATGATAGGCACTTTTGGAGGTTTTTAATTATTTCCCTATGGGACCAACATTCAAGCAGTAAAGAACAGTTTTTTATTTTTATTTTTTTATATAAATGGCATGTCCTTGTGCAAGAATACTACAGCAAAGGGGAAGCTGTTCTTCTACAAGGAGATTTTTATACGTACAATTTGGTTCAGCGTGCATTTTTCATGATGTTTTCAGTGCAAGCACTCGCGCCAAGTGAGCTAATTACAGTGCTCCAGTCCTTTCATAATCTGGTTTTATATATCAGTAAAAATAACAGCCCTTTCCCAGGTATCATAAAAGTGGAAACAGGAAGTAACGTGACAAGCTGAACCAATCACATTACTCAGCATGTTGCGCAGAGTGCAGATAGCTCCCACACCTGATGTGACTCCTCCCAGGCTCTGAGGTGGGGGAAAAAACTTAAGCGTAACGTGCCATTATCAATGGAATAAAACAATTAGAGAAAAAAAATTTAATTAAATGTGGATCCTTCAGAAAAGAGATTATTTATTTGGCTCATTCAATTCTAAACCTCAGTGTTTCATTATCACTATCCCCTGGGTAGCCATGTTGTGCCTTTTTTTTTTTTATTAAAAAGATGAACACAAGTCTTCTCTGAACTCTCTGTGTCACCCAGCAGACGGTAGAAGAATTGTGACAGAATGTGAGTAATTTCCTGAGTGATGGTGCATGAAAGTACATGATGGCTTACATAAAAGCTCCTGAAAAAATGTGAATTGTGGCCACATCATTTCTGCTCTATTCACAGAAAATGCCTATTTTGCATTGAAAGGTTATGAAAGACTGATACAGGCTTGGCGTCATGGTGACATCAAAGGCAATGACTTTCAAATAAATAAAACCAGACAGTGGAAAGTGCAACAATCTGAAGGAAATTCTTACTGACAGTAATGCTTATGGGTATATTCATATTCACAGAGGTGAAAAAAGGAATCTTAGTTCAGTACCAGCAAATGAATGAACCAATGCAAACATGTGGAACTGACAGTGTCAGTTCATGACAAAGCAAAAAGCTCAATGATTGTAATTGTAATTCATTAGACAGGTTAAATAGTGCATGAGGATATTATGGTCAAGAAAAACCTCTGTGTGTCATCCTATAATTATGCTACATATACTATATGTATTGGGAGTTTAACACAAAAGACATTTGTATCTGTTCATATCTGTATTCAGATTTGAACCCAATGTGTGTGGTCTAAACCAGAAGAGTTTACACGTGGAAAACAGAAACATGTCAGCTGTGTGTAAATTTTGGCTCATTCAAATTCAGTGTTCATCAATCCAGCTTATAATTCACAAATAATTATGTCAGCAGGGCTGCTTTCTGTAATTCTCCTTGCACAGTTATTATTTTGTAGATGCCAACGATATTTTCTAACAAATTTAGTTGGAAAATATAAATTTTAAAGATTGATGATAATTTCAAAGAATCACAAATTTAATTTCTTTAAAAAATTCTTTAAATGTAATTTCTTCACAATTAATGTCCTAATTTTAAAGAACCACAACACTGACCAGGCAGTTACTATGTCAATGCATCAGCAAGTGCAACAGATTTATGTTAATGAACATGTTTTTGTTTTGTTCTGCAAGCTTCAGATATGACTGCTCATGCCTGCATGAAATTGAAAACGTCCTATTCATGACTCTTTTTTTTTTGGTCATGTCCTAATGCATGTCTCTAGTCTACCACATGTGCTTTGTGTGCCTTTCTCGCAAGTTTTCAAAACAAACAAACAAACAAAAAATAGTACACTCCCTATTCCTATCTGTATTAGTATCAGCTTAGAACACATTATATCTGTTAATCCAAATAATGTATTCATATTCAGTTATATCTGTAAGTTCAAGTTCAAGATCAAAGAGTTTGTCATGTGCACAATGAGGAAAGCAAGTTTCCCTGTACAATGAAATTCTTTCTTTGCTGTCCACATTGAATGCTAAGACAAGTGCAAACTGTAAAAATAAAATTTCAGAGGTAGAAATATAGATTATGTATATAGAATATAGACTATGTACATCTGTATGTGTGAGTGTACAATATTGACTTGTGCAAAACAGTGGTATAGTAACATGTGCAATGTTGACTTGTGCAAAACAGTTTTATAGTACATGTAGTAACAGTAATGTGTTCACATGTAGCAGTAATATGCAGTATATCTCTATGTGCGAGTGTGCAATATTGACTTATGTACAAAACAATAGTACAGTAACCTGTAGCAAATTGAGTGCAACTACACAATAATAATAGCAGCTGTCACATTTAACAATGTGCAAAACGAGATGAAGCTTCTTGATAAGAAGATAGCAGCAGCAACATTTACAAATGTGCAAATTGAGCTGTAGCAGTTCAGTCAACCTATTCTATGAGATATGTTAGACTAGTCTGTGTCCATTGGCTACCCACTTAAAAGTCTAATGGCTGAGGGGAAGAAGGAATTCCTTAGTCTGGAAGTCCTGCATTTCACACTCCTGTACCTCTGTCCTGAGGGTAGGAGTGTGAACAGTCCATGTTGTGGGTGGGTTGGGTCCTTAAGGATAGAGACAGCTTTCCTGTGGACTCTGCGGTGGTAAATGGTCTGCAGAGAGGGCAGTGGAGTACTGATGATATTCTCAGCAGTTTTCACCACCTTCTGCAGACATTTGCAGTCCCTCGCTGTATTAATACGCACCGTATTTGTTTATGTGTAATGTGACATGGTGCACAAACGTGCAAAACATCTCCAAGTTTGTGTATAATCATCTCCTTTCCATTTTACCATCTGCAATAAAAAAACAGCACATCCTTGGGAGTGGCAGGCTGTCAGTCACTCCTCAGCATGTGCATACATTTCAGAACTGCACTGACGGCTGAGAAGTCTAAACCAAAATAAAATACTTCAATTAATTCAGTCATCATCAATGGCAAAACCAAATGAATCATACAAATACATGGCATCCATCTCCGACATCAAACCAGGTTTGGCTTATGCCCTTTGTGGGTTAAATTTAGACATAACTGTGCATAGCAAAAAGTTCAAGGTGAGCATGATTTGATTTTATTCCCTGGTGGCATGCTTGGTTTTCTGTGTTCTTCAGAAGACACTAACTCATTTATCTTGTGAGTCCTTTTTTCCCCTTAGCATATTCCTCTATGCTAAGAGGCAGGATGATATAAAGTCAGCTGTCTGTGAAGCACCAGGTAGATTTTGAGGAATGTCTCACTGGGCTCCATTTTTCATACATTTTTCGGTGTTTTTTCATGGTACAATGCTGAACTTCTTCAAAGGTTAAAGCCACTTGACATTTCCATATTTTTCAAAGGAATCCCTTTGGATAAATCTCCCAACCCCCACTCTGTCTTTAATTAAGAGGCCTAAATAGCATACTATATATATATATATATATATATATATATATATATATATATACACACACACAGTACTGTGCAAAGGTCTTAGGCACATGCAAAGAAATTATGTAGGGTATATGAAACTAAAAAATAGGGTACCTTTACACATTTGTTGCTTTTTTCAATTTCAGTTCCACAAACCAAGTGAGCTCAGCCAGCCAAAACTACATGAATTAGAAACTACATCAAAAAAAAAATGGATAAAGGAACAGCAAACCAATTAACATTAAACTCCACTGGACATCCCTGGTGATGTGCCCTATCAGTTCCCCAAGACCTTGTTATGATCGATTCTAGCAAAAGTAGAAGTGCAGGAGAAAGTGCACAATCAAAAGAAAATATGATTTGATTCGTCCCACAACTGGGGCCTCATTATTATGTGTGAGGGCAGCCACTAACTTCACAATGATTAATGGCATGACAGCTAGAGCAGAGTCAAGGAACTGTTAACACCAGTGGGGCCAGGAAGGAACAGAAGTGAAGGTGAGCCCTTTGAGGTATCTCCCAATGCACTCCCAAGAATGCAGCTGGTGGGATTCAGGCAGATAGAAAAGCTGAAGTACAGATATTTTATTGAAAGCATTAATGTGGTTACTTGCCCTGAGGAGAATTAATCTTGGATAAACAGGGGCTAGAAGAGCACTAGTAGTGTGAGTGACATAGTATACAAAATGAATAAGTAAACAATACAATCCCCATTTTTAATATTTAGGTGCTCCAGACATTTGAAATGTTACTGTCCCTCATTTCACTGACCAGTAATCCCAGTAATTACCTGGCTTGTGCAGATCAAGGACCATCCACCTCTTCTGTGTTGCAATGTTTTTCCTTCCGCCCCCCACTGCCCACAGTGATGGATGAAAAACTAATTTTGTATATTTCCAAGCTAATATTTATACCCTGAAGAAATAGAACATGGTAACAGTTGTATTTATTGAGAGCATATGAAATGATAAATACAGTCAGATCCATAAGTATTTAGACAGTGACACAATTTTTCATGATTTTGCCTCTGTATACCACCACAATGGATTTGAAATAAAGCAATCAAGGTGTCATTGAACTGTAGACTTTCAGCTTTAATTCAAGGGGTTTAACAAAAATATTGCATTAATCTTTTTTTTTTTACATAGTACCTCAATTTTCACAGGCTCAAAAGTAATTAGAGAAACTAACAACTATAAATATAAGAATTATTTTTAATATTTTGATGCAAATCCCTCAATTGGTTTGAAGTCTACACTTCAATCACACTTTGATCGCTTCGTTTCAGTTCCACTGTGGTGGTATACACAGGCAAAATTACAATAATAATAATAATAATAATAATAATAATAATAATAATAATAATAATCTCTTATGAGAATTACTGTTGTCAGTGAAAAAGTAGTTTACATTTTTTTTTTGTTAAAAATTTGCTTCAGTATGCAATGCAATAAACACCTGATATAGCACCTGTGTGTACTTAGGGTAGTAGGAGCCTTTGCTCTGACACAGTCCAGGTACAACAGACTGCTCACAAATTCACAAATTCTATTAATGTAATCTACTTAGTCTTACATCAAATTTTCATATTTTACAAACTAAAGTCTTGAAAAAAGTCATATGCTTGAATTACAGACATACTTTAAACACACACAGATCAAGATTGCCATCAGTGTAAATATACATGATTGATACAAAGAAATTTCAGAGCCTCAGGCCAGAGACCACTACTTAATGAAACACAATTTATAGATTTTATCATGCAATCAATAGATCTGCACCAAATGGTCCAAACTTTAACTTTGTTCATTACAAGAAACCATATTAAGAAAAATTATAAAAATTTTACAATACCAGTCAAGAGATAAAAAGGAGGCACCATTTATAGCAAACTCTATGCCCTAGGGTCTTTTAAACATGGTATCCTAATCCTAACATGAAATTGGCACAGACAGCTCTCAGCTACTAGGACGCAATGTAGCTGAAAGCAAGAACTTACAAATATGAATGACATTAATGACCTTAAAGTCCTTGGGAAAACATGTTAAAACAGACATTCACATTCAGTTTTTGGATGTAATTTCAATTTGCTCTACCTATCTGTTGAGTGGTTTGTTTCAGTGGGCTATGTTTCCACTACCCCTTAGCTGTTTATTAAATGCTGACTGGTGCATCCTGAGACTACTGCTCCCACCCGCACCAGCTGTGAACCTGTCATCATGTCAGTCTATGCATTTGTGATTAGGTCTCTACTTTCTCATCAGTTAATATCCATCAGTGTTGCTGAGCCTTTTATGTACCCTGTGGTTTTCTGATTTGCAGTGGGCTGCTAGTGTTGACCAACATACACTATATTGCCAAAAGTTTTGGGACACCCCTCCAGATCATTGAATTCGGGTGTTCCAATCATTTCCATGGCCACAGATGTATAAAATCAAGCACCTAGGCATGCAGACTGCTTCTACAAACATTTGTGAAAGAATGGGTCGCTCTCAGGAGCTCAGTGAATTCAAGCGTGGTACCGTGATAGGTTGCCACCTGTGCAATAAGTCCATTCATGAAATTTCTTCACTACTAAATATTCCACGGTCAACTGTTAGTGGTATTATAACAAAGTGGAAGCAATTGTGAACAACAGCAACTCAGCCACAAAGTGGTAGGCCACGTAAAATCACAGAGTGGGGTCAGTGCATGCTGAGGCGCACAGTGCGCAGAAGTCACCAACTTTCTGCAGAGTCAATAACTACAGACCTCCAAACTTCGTGTGGCTTTCAGATTAGCTCAAGAACAGTGCGTAGAGAGCTTCATGGAATGAGTTTCCATGGCCGAGAAGCTGCATCCAAGCCTTACATCACCAACTGCAATGAAAAGCATCGGATGCAGTGGTGTAAAGCACGCCGCCACTGGACTCTAAAGCAGTGAAGACGTGTTCTCTGAAGTGATGAATCACGCTTCTCTGTTTGGCAATCCGATGGACGAGTCTGGGTTTGGCAGTTGCCAGGAGAATGGTACTTACCTGACTGCATTGTGCCAAGTGTAAAGTTTGGTGGAGGGGGGATTATGGTGTGGGGTTGTTTTCCAGGGGTTGGGCTTGGACCCTTAGTTCCAGTGAAAGGAACTCTTAATGATTCAGCATACCAAGACATTTTGCACAATTTTATGCTCCCAACTTTGTGGGAACATTTTGGGGATGGTCCCTTCCTGTTCCAACATGACTACACACCTGTGCACAAAGCAAGGTCATAAAGACATGGATGAGAGAGTTTGGTGTGGAGAAACTTGACTGGCCTGCACAGAGTCCTGACCTCAACCCAAAAGAACACCTCTGGGATGAATTAGAGTGGAGACTGCGAGACAGGCCTTCTCATCCAACATCAGCGCCTAACCTCACAAATGCGCTTCTTGAAGAATGGTCAAAAATTCCCATAAACACACTCCTAAACCTTGTGGAAAGCCTTCCCAGAAGAGTCAAAGCTGTTATAGTTGCAAAAGGTGGGCCAATTCCATATTAAACCCTACAGATTAAGAATGGGATGTCATTAAAGTTCATGTGCATGTAAAGGCAGACGTTCCAAAACTTTTGGCAATATAGTGTATCTCTGCTCTGTGGGTTTGATGCGGACCTCCCCCTGAGCTTTGTTTCTTGATAGGCCTATTTGCCTTAACAATTTGCCATCATTTCATCTTTCAAATAGAATGTTGTTTGGTAATTTCATGCTTCAAATTCACTAATTCACTTCCAATACTCATTTTATTTATTTTATTTTATTTTTATTTTATTTTATTTTTATTTTTCAACATTCTGGAGTAAGCATAGATTTGTAGAAAATGTGTTTTTGCATAAAGATGTTTTCTTTCCTTCCTAGAAGACATGACTTATATTTAATGTGAAAAAGCAGGTAAGTTTAGCTAATTTGCAAACATTAACTGGCTGTATTTAATCATTAGCTTGTTTTCTTTTTCTAAAAACAGGTCAGACTAACATCAATTCCAGTAGCTAATGCAATTGGCTAGGTGGCAAATTCTAACCAGTGATTATATATATATATATATATATATATATATATAATTTTACAGAATATTTTACTTCCCCTTCGGGAACTAGAGCTGTATCGACAACGCTTTGGGAACGCCTCTGAGTGAGTATGCTCTGAATCACATGTATAATCCGTCCAACGGAATCACGTGACGTCACCGGTGGGATGGCATAGTGACCCGGAAGTATAAAAGCGCATACGGTGGACCCGGCGTCAGCTTTTGTTGTTCAGTAAGCGCTCTGTGTGTGTTCGTCTTATTTACTGTTGTATGTCTCTATGTATCTATTATATCAATAGCAAGCAAAGGCAAAGATTCATTTAGACTGTGTGCGTCTCCCTGCCCGCGTTTCATTACAGGTGGGGATACTCACAGTCTGTGTGTGGCTTGTCTGGGAGTGGAGCATGCTCGGTCAGCTCTTGAGGGAGCCGATTGCCCGCTTTGTGTCCGGCTTTCATTGCGCACGCTCCGCTCCTGGAGGGCGCTCTTTGAGGATAGCGCTCTCTCCAGCGTGCCTCGCGGTTCGGGATCCATATTTGGCCCACCTCTTCAGTCCCAATGTCTCTCACTACTCTAATGTGGTGGGACAGAAGGAGCGCGTTTATGGAGCAATTCCCTGGGTTGAAGACACGTTTGTGGGCTATCTCTCTCCCGGGGGTGTATCGTCCCTTAAGGCCCCAGTATTGCCCTCCAAGCTGCTTTGGACCTCCTCAGCTTTGGTGGGCAAAGCGTACACTGTGGCGGGTCAGGCTGGTGCTTGCCTGCACACCATGGCGATGTTGCAGGCATACCAGGCTGACCTGCTTAAAGAGTTGGATGAGGGAGATGATATAAATAATGACTGCATTGCGGAACTGCATCCACAGATTTGTCTCTCAGGGCCACTAAAGAGACCGCCAGGGCAAATGGGTAGTCTGTGGCGGCCCTGGTGGCTACGGAGAGACATTTGTGGCTGACCCTGTCTAATTTAAAAGAAAAAGACAGGGTATTTCTCCTGGACGCCCCGATAGTGCAGACTGGCCTGTTCGGCGACACTGTAAATACAGTCATTGACAGGTTCCAGGAGGCCAAGAAACAGTTGGTGGTGTTCCAGCGATTTCTCACTCGCTGCGCTCATGGGGTTGCTCGGCGGGAGCAGCACAGGAGGTACCTGAGGGTTGCTTTTGGGGGCAAAGCTTACCACTATCGGGTTCTTCCCTTTGGTCTTTCACTCTCATCCCGCACTTTCACCAAGTGTGTAGATGCTGCTTTGGCTCAATTGTGACTCCAGGGCATCCGCATAGACAATTACATTGGCGATTGTTTGATTTTAGCTCAATCAGAACAGATGTCGTTCTAGCCTATATAAGAGAATTGGGGTTACGCCTAAACGCAAAGAAAAGTGTGCTTTCTCCAGTACAGAGGACCACTTATCTAAGCGTAGTGTGGGATTCGACCACGATGCAGGCACATCTGCCTCCTGCTCGGATCGAGTCGATCCTCATGGCAGTCAAGAGGGTGAGAGAAGGCCAGTCACTCACTGCTATACAGTTTCAGAGACTGTTGGGTCTGATAGCAGCTGTGTCCAACGGGATACCTTTTGGCCTGCTGTACATGAGACCCTTGCAGTGGTGGCTCAGGACCAAAGGGTTTTCCCTGTGGGGCAACCTGTTTCGCATGATCAAGGTCACGCGGTGAGGCTTACGGTTCTCAGACATGTGGAAGAAACTATGGCTCCTGTTACAAGCCCTCGTATTGGGGGCTCCTTGTTGTCACATGACTCTAACGATGGATGCCTCCCTCACGGGTGAATGGCCACTCTGCTCAAGGTCTGTGGGAAGGGCCCCATCTCAAGTGGCACACAAACTGCCTGTAGATGCTGGCTGTGTTTCAAGCAGTGAAACATTTTCTCCAAGACCTGAGGGGCCATCATGTGTTGATCCGCATGGACAACCCACATATCCTTCTGTGGGCCCAAGGGAAGCTGCTCTCACTGAGGGCAGTATACATCCCGGGGCACATCAATCAGGGAGCAGACATCCTGTTGAGGTGGTGGAGCAGATATGGAGGATGTTTTACAGAGCACAAGTGGATTTGTTTGTGACTCAAGAGACTTCACACTGTCCCCTCTGGTTTTCCCTCACTCACTCAGCTCCTCTTGGACTGGACGCTATGGTACAGGCGTGGCCAAGGCTGCACCTGTATGCTTCCCCACCCAAAGACTCTCCTTGGGAGATTCCCTTCAGGTGGGATCTCCTCTCTCAGGCGGGGGGTACCCTATTTCACCCTCGTCCGGAGTTATGGAGGTTGTGGCCCCTGAGGGGGCACAGCTCGTAGCCTCTGGTCTCTCAACCGAGGCTGTGGAATCCATACTCCAATCCAGAGCTCCCTCCACAAGGAAATTGTACGCTACTAAGTGGCATCTGTTCACGTCATGGTGTAAAAACCGTTGTTTAGAACCAGTTAACTGCCCGGTTGGTTCATTGCTGGAACTTCTGCAAGAGCAGTTTGCCACAGGGTTGCCTCCAACCCCTTTACAAGTTCATGTGGCTGCTATTGCTGCATATCATGCTCCACTGGGTAGGCAATCTCTGGGGAGAAACCCATTAGTGATATGATTCCTCCGTGGTACCAGAAGGCTGAGGCCCCCGGTACGACCTAGAGTGCCTTCTTTGAATTTGGCCAAGGTTTTAGAGGCCCTTTCTAAACCTCCCTTTGAACCTTTGGAGGAGGTGTCTTTGAGATTTCTTACTGTATTTCTGTTAGCCTTCTCTTCCCTGAAGAGAGTCAGTGACCTTCAGGCTCTTTCTGTGGCCCCCTCTTTTCTAGAGTTTGTCCCTGGCATGGCCAGAGCCTTTCTTTACCCCAGACCAGGGTATGTTCCTAAAGTGCTCTCTGTGGTTCCACAGACAGTTGTGCTTCAGGCATCCTGTCCACCTCCCTTTCGGGACCATGACCAGAAAAAGCTTAATTGTGTGTGTCCAGTGCGAGCATTGGATGCATATGTCCACAGAGCTGCCCTGTGGAGGAAGTCGGACGAGCTAGTTGTCTGCTACGGGCCTTACAAGAAGGGTCTTCCTGCGAACAAGTAGACCCTCAGCAGGTGGATAGTGGATGCTATAGCTATTTCTTACGAGTCCTCTGATCTCCCCTCTCCATTGGGGGTCAAGGCTCATTCTACCCAGAGTATGGCGGCCTCCAAGGCCCTCTCATCTGGTGTTTCTCTCCAGGATATTTGCACTTTCGTCAGGTTTTACAGTCTTGACCTCGATGCCACTCCCGGCTTCTCAGTTCTCTCGACCTAGTTGTGCCCTTCCACACTAGGCAGGGATTTGTCAGTCTGGTGGCGTTGGATACTTGTTCCCAAAGCATTGTCGACGCAGCTCGAGTTCCCGAAGGGGAACGTCCCTAGATTACGTCTGTAACCATGGCTCCCCGAGGGAACAAGACGCTATGTCTCGGTGCCATACTTCCTGCATCCCTGCAAGCGCTTCCTTCACTCTCCTGAAGTTGTCGCCGGTTGTTCACCATATGTGCTTTTATACTTTCGGGTCACTATGTCATCCCGCCGGTGACTTTGGATGGATTAAACATGATACAGAGCATGGCCAATCAGAAGCACTCCCAAAGCGTTGTCGACGCAGCGTCTCGTTCCCTAGGGGAACCATGGTTACCGACGTAACCTAGGGACGCTCTTATTGATTAATTAGCAAAGTAAGTGTCATTAGGCTTGCATGTGACCAGCAAACCTCCAGACAAAACAAATATGAACAGTTTTAGATAAGTATTTTATACATGAAAACAATATATTATTTACTTTCTAATACATTTTTTTTGCTTAATAATTTTTGACTGGGTACTTCTACTTTAACTGAGTAAGATTTTGACACAGTAGTTTTAATTTCACTTAAGTATAATTTCTCAGCACATTTCTCTGGTTACTTATGAACACTGTTGGTCACTATGTATCAATCTGTGAACGATGCAATCCCTATATTCTGGGTAAATGGCTGATAACCTAGATTTCTCAGCCCTCTCAAGAAGGTTATACCGCCTCTCTATAACCAAGGAAACTCTATGCCAAGAATTTTGTGAACAACCTAGCTACTCTATTTACTTTATACTGAAAATAGAAAATATTATAGAGCTGTGATAACTAACTTCTACAAACAAGTACAGGTTTACCTATACTGCGGAAACACTGAAACCTGTTTACTTAAAACACATTTGTAATGAATATTTAGAAGCAGTTTTTGGGACAGTAAATACGTGTTCTAATACAAAACATTTTTATACAGCATTTCCATGTATTCTTTAAAAGAATTTTTTAATTATCAAATTTAAAAACTATATAAATATAAATAATCACTATATAACTATTTGTCTTTCTTGTATACATTTTGAACGTAAAAACATAAGTTTCTCACATAAGAAAACTCAAGCAAGGGCAAAAATCAGGACCAATATTGCTGCAAGTTCATTTCTGAAAATAAATAACACACACCACTGTAGACATTAATTAACTTTAATACTTAATTATACTTACTAATAATAATAATAATAATAATAATAATAATAATTAATACTACTTAATTAGCTTTAATAATGCCCACACGATAACTTCAAGCAGCAGAGGTAAACAGTGGCCTTACAATAGTTTGTGTTCAGCATGTTCAGGTTCTAAGCAGACAAGCTGAGTGAGTGTATAGCAACCTTTACTGTGGCAGTGTTCCCCCACACACAGACATTACAGACTTTGCCCAGGTATACTGTCCCTTTAATTTACTAATCCATTTCCAAAAAATCAATGTGCTTTGTTTCCAATTTGGCAGTGACATGAACACAACTCACTGTCAAGGAACAGAGAGAGAGAGAGAGAGAGAGAGAGAGAGAGAGAGACGCAGTACCAAATTAATGAAAGAAAAGAAAAAGGCAAAACATTTCCTATTTTCCTATTAATGCTTAAATGTTAAATGACCCATGAGTATGAATGCTAGCCAGTAACTTCTGGGTGTAAAAAAAAAGCTGGCAAACTGTGAGCTCATGTAAAATACATTGTCCAAGCTCTAATTTTCCACACATTTTCCGCTATCTCAAAGCACAAACATCAACAACAAAGAGTACAGCTGGAATACAGCAATGTTGCTTATCAAAGAGTAACATGGACTAATCCAGCAAACTGATGAGAATATTTACTGACTATTTTCACTACTCACACTATCCGTAGTAAACTGTTCAAATGTAGTCATGTAATGCATTTTCAAGCTGCCAAATTCAACTGATAGATAATGGTATTTCAGATAAATACAAATTTCTTTTTGTCAATGTCACACACCGATACCTTGCGCATTCTTTTAACCGCCTCAGACAGTTTATAATCAAGACCTGTGTACAAGTGGCTAGTGAGAAGCTCTGGCCCATGAATTTATTTTATTTTTCACTGAATCATCTCTGAGATGTTTCTACACTCAGACTGAGCAATCAGGGGAAACGATTGCCTGTCCACTCTACCTTAAAGCCCAGATCAGTGGAGTGTTGCAGTGATGGTTGACCTTATGCAAGTTTCTCCCATCTCCAAACATCTCTGGAGCTCAACCGGAGTGACCATCAGGTTCTTGGTCACCTCTCTTACCAAGGCCCAGTAAGTTTGGCCAGGCAGCCAGCTCTAAGAAGAGTCCTGGCTGTTCCGAACTTCTTCCATTTAAGAATTTTGGATGCCACTGTACTCTTGGGAACCGTCGATGCAGCAGAAATTTTTTGTAGCCTTCCCCAGATCTGTGCCTTGACACAATCTTGTCTCTGAGCTCTGCAGGCAGTTCCTTTGACCTCATGGCTTGGTTTTTGCTCTGATATGCATTGCCAGCTGTTATTACTTACATATGCAGATGTATGCCTTTCCAAATCATGTCCAATCTATTTGAATTTGCCACAGGTGGACTCCAATCAAAGTGTAGAAACATCCCAAAAATAATCCAGAAAAATGGGATGCACCTGAGCTAAATTTCAAGCATCACAGCAAAGGTCTCTGAAGGTGTGCTGTAGTATCTAGCACCAAGACATTAGCAGCAGTTCCTTTAAGCCCTGTAAGTTGTGAGGTGAGGCTTCCATGGATAAGAACAGTTTGTGCAGCACATCCTACAGACTCTTGATCTGCTTGAGAATTTGAAGGCCACGTCAACACCTTGAACTCTTTGTCATGTTCTTCAAACCATTCCTGAACAATATTTGCTGTGTGGCAGGGCACATTATCCTTCTGAAAGTAAATAATTAGGGAATACCATTGCCATGATTTGCGACAATGTTTAGGTAAGTGGTACATGTCAAAATAAGATCCATATGAATGCCAGGACCCAGGCTTTCCCAACAGAACATTGCTCAGAGCATCACACTGCCTCCGCAGCCTTGCCTTCTTCCCACAGTGCATCCTGGTGCCATCTCTTCTCCAGTGAAGCGACATACACACTCCTGGCTGTCCACATGATGTAAAAGAAAAGAGGATTCATCTGTTGCTGTCACTTGTTTAGCTGCTATACTTCCTTGGACCATTTTTGGTAGGTATTAACCATTGCATACCAGAAACACCCCATAAGACCCACTATTTTGGAGATGCTCTGACCCAGTCATCTAGCCATCACAATCTGGCCCTCGTCAAGGTCGCTTCAGCACCAAAGCTCAATGGTTAAAGCTCTGGGTTACTGATCATTAAATAGAATCCTAGATTCTTATTTAATACTGTAGCAAAATTAACTAGGAATAATACCACAATAGAAACACACACACAATCATCTTACAGCAGCGATGACTTCATGAATTTTTTCAATGGTAAAATTGAAAATATCAGGCAAGAAATTCAGACTATTAATTTAAA
>CM074972.1:7932762-7946875 GCA_037577455.1 Pangasius macronema
TTATTTCTGTAAAGCTGCTTTGTGACAATGTCCATTGTTAAAAGCGCTATACAAATAAAACTGAACTGAACTGAACTTTATACAGATGATTTGTAAAAGGCTTATATTGGAAAATGAAAAGTTTTTGGGTGCTAATAAAATTCTGCCTGTCTCCTGAGTCTTCCTCCACACCCTTACACACCGAAGTTCTACAATGGTGCCTGAAACCTGGGGAAGATTGGGAAGACTCAGTCACTGCCATGGAAGCCTCTCCACTGGTTGGCAGGTGTGGTGGGAACGTCAGGCATTTCCAGGGTCAGCATTCCCTGTTGGAAGCAGGAAAACTGATCCACATCCCTGATGTGCTGCAGGCTACCCCCAATTGAGCAGGAATGTACCACTGTTAGAGAGCATACAAAGGCATAGACATCAGACCTTGGTGGACTCAGCTTGTAACTGGACCATTCTCCATCACAGCCTCAAACCCCTGTTGTTTGCAGTACATGAGGTCCCACAAGCCTCCACAGGGTTTTCACCATTGGAACTACTGTAAGGAAGCAAGCTTCATGGTGTCTTAGACCTCATTAGGGAAAAATGGGAGGAGGGACAACAGCAGAAACAAAATTCAGTACATTCTGGATCTGAGAGCAAAATTCCACACCTTAATTCACCTAACCCAGGAGAATTTGCATCAGACCTAAGAATGACAGTCCTGACTGTACGACAGGGGTACTCAGCTATGTGAATTTGCACAGGGAGAAAAGGTACTTGTTTTACTACCCACATCAAACTCTACATTTCTCCCAAAGTGACAAGGACTCTTTGAGGTAACACACTGAGTCAGAAAAGTCAACTATGAGGTCAGGCAAATGGCTAGAGGTGATGCACTTTAAATATTTCATCTCAACCTTCTGAAACCATGGAGAAAGATGTTTCCTGTGGTGACAGGGGCTCCCAAGAGGGAGGAGCTGGGGCCAGAGATAAGTCTAAAACACCCCAATTCACCCCATTTCCCTGTGGAGTCCACCGTCCCAGAGAGCATAGGTTGCAAAGGGAATTCTGTCATGTGTTTTCACCTCTACCTGGTCACACAGACCTCATAGAACACCACAGTGAGACATCTCTACGTGCCCCTACCATTTACCCCAATAAAAAAAATTGTAATGAATTTGGGATGAACTCAGGCTGGGGGTAATGGTAAGTTCGATGGTTAAGATATTGGGCTATTGGGCTGTTAAGATATTGGGATATTGGGCTGTTCAGGAGGTCATGAGTTCAACTCCCAGCATTGCCAAGCTGCCACTGTAAGGCCCTTAACTGCTCAGTTTTATAAGTGAGATAAATGTAAGTCACCCTGGATAAGGGCATCTGCCAAATGCCAAAAATGTAACTCGAGGCTGTTCTTGACATGGAAGTAATTGAGGAGTCCCACAGTGATTGGAGCAACCTAGTGGTTTTAGTGCAAAAGGCAGATGGGTCAGTCCATTTTTATGTCTACTCTAGAAAAGTCTATGCAGTGTCTAAATTTGACACATACCCAATGCCACGTATTGATGAACTGCTCAATCCATTAGATGCAGCTAGGGATTAATCAGCTGCAAGCCGGACAGCTCTCCTGCCTGAGCTGGGTGGTGGGGGTATATGCTGCGGATGATGAGCTAAGGATAGGAGGATGGAGAGGAGGCGGGCTGAACTGGCTGGTAAAGCATGTAGTTCTTGCCTGTGTCTGATTACCACTAGTCGACTAATGTGTTTCTTTGTGCTTTCGGTGGCTGTCGCAATGAGAGTGAGAGTGGGGCAAAGCTAGCACACACTTGAACTGTGAACAGGGAGAAAGCCATGAGCTAGTGATGGCCCCTTGTAGGTTTCTTTTTTTTCCCCCTCAATTATTGTTGAAGGTACTCTGGAAATTAAACATAAATGTGGGCCTGGAGCTCTGCTAAAATTCCGCCTGTCTCGCAATTCTTCCTCCGCACCCTTACATACCAGGGTTCTACAAACAATTAGCAAGCTAAACTAACTAATGTTACAGAAATACTACATTCCTTCACTTCAACTTCAATGTAACAAGTTCTATCTCCCATTCATTTTAACCCATATAGAATGTTATAGTATGAAGCCACAGTATTGATACTGATTAGCCTGTTACTGTAGTGATGTTATTGTAGTTATGCTGATTTTTTTTAACCAATAATACTTTATCATAATGTGTTAATTACTAAATATGTACAGTTAAATAGTTAAAATGAATCTCCCCAGGAGTGAATATATTAAAGGCTGTTTTTTAAACTGCAGAGTTAAAATTACTAGATGTTAGATGGCTTATATTGTATGCAAGCATGTCTGTATTTTATTCATTAACTAAAGCAATAAATGTTAAATGCAGCTAAAAATGCAGCTAAATCCAAGTGACACCCCATTACCTACAGCCTGGTCCCAGCCTGTCAGACGGGTGTTTTGGACTTGCTGCATCACGTTCCTCAACATTGAGGGATTCCATACTTTTTTCCTCTACTTGATTTGGAAAATGACATGCCATTAATAAAAAAAATTTTTTTTTGCTGTATGTTTCACAAAGCCAGAATGTTTTTTTCACAAAAACCTTTTTTTTGTGTCATATCTGTGTTTTGTTTGTTTGCTATAAAGTAAAAAGGCTGGGTGAACATTCTCTAAGTCTGGTGATTCCATAATTTTTGCCAGGGGTTGTATTATCAGCTAATGTTCTGACCTTGTTGGTCAGAGAGGAAAGCAGAGCACCTGTGATTAAACCTTGAGAAAAAGCCACCACAGGACAGATTCACAGCTAAACTACACAAATCAAGAACACTCACACTTCTACCATGCTGTGTGCTACATATACCACATTTGTACTGAGGGAATCCTTCAGCCTATGGCAATTTTGTAATTAGCTTTTAATATAGCATTACATTTCCCAATGGGGTGGTCTTAAAACTAGAAGGAATGCAACCAGCTATGACAGACAAGTGAGGTGTGGTAATTATTTTCTTACGGTAAGAACATAGAGGCAAATAAAATACAGATAGAAATGAGGAACAGTTACTGTTCATTATTGTATAACTTCTACATTAAAAAAACTATATGAAAAGTTGTTAAATATAGAAATATAGAATAAAGAATAATAGAAATAGTGTGGAATAGAAAAAGGGCAATAATGACTTCTACTAGTGGCACAGATGCTTAATCTCAATCACATGTAGCCTACACACAATCTGGATTAGAACATTATTAAATTTATTTCGCACCTTTTAAACTGCCTACAGTAGTAAGAAACTCCTCCATGCACTGGTGGCTAAATAGCATGGTTGTGGCACCATCCACTTTAATAGGAACACCTGTACACCTGCTCATTTATGCAGTTATCAGCCAAACATCTGTCAGCAGCACAATATATAAAATCATACGGATACAGGTCAAGAGCTTCAGTTAATGTTCACAACAAACATCAGAATGGGGAAAACGTGTGATCCCTTTTACACAGAATGGTGCGAAGATTCTGCTGCTACTATTATGTTTTTTTTTGCTATTTATATCAAACTCTGTAATATTTGCACTATTGTCACTAGGTCACTTTCAAACAGAACTGCGTACTGGTAGGCGTTGTAGTCATTGTACTGTCTTGTTCTGTCTTGTGCTGTCTGCACGTTTGCACTTGTGCACTTTACGTATAATTTATGTAGTCCCTGTAGTTCTGTGTTGTTCTGTGTTTGTCTTATGTAGCACCTTGGTCCTGGAGAAACATTGTTTCGTTTCACTAGGTACTTGTATATGGCTGAAATGACAATAAACTCCACTTGACTTGACTTGAAAACAAAAAAAACGCTGAGTAAGTGACAGTTCTGTTGGTAAAAACACCTTATTGATAAGAGAGGTCAGAGGAAAATGACCGGATTGGTTTGAGCTGCCAGGAAGGACATAGTACAATTCAATCCAGTTCAATTTTACTTGTATAGCACTTTTATCAATGAACATTGTCACAAAGCAGCTTTACAGAAATAAATGCATTCAAATTAAATTGAACCAAAATAAATTGTAAATATGTGACTTTACCCCTACTGAGCAAGCCAGTGGTGAAGGTGGCATGGAAAAAATCCCTGAGATGATATGAGGAAGAAACCTTGAGAGGAACCAGACAAAGCGGAACCCATCTTCATCTGGGTGCGAATAATGCAATTATAAATAAATCCCTTCTATAACTGTACTACATGGACAAATAGTGCAATTGTGCAACTAGTAAATTCATCACAGTTTTCTCATGAAGTCTGGTTTATTGAACCTATCCACTGTCCACTAATGGAGACCTGAACACAAAACTGCTTGCGGCAACTGCAGCCCCAAAGCCACCAAAGTAAAAATCGCCATATGAGAGTAGCTCAACTAAGCATGCAAATATAATAACTCAAATAAGCACTTTTTACAACCTTGGTGAGCAGAAAATCATCTCAGCATGCACAAAATATCAAACCTTGTGGTGGATGGGCCACACATCAGGTTCCAATCCTGTCAGCCAAGAACAAAAATCTGAGGCTTTCATGGGCACAGACCAATTGGATGGAAAACAAGAATAAAGTTAATCAAAAGTTCAGGAATCTACAGGCTGATTAAAATGGCACTGGGGGCTAGAGGAAGCCTATACAGTCTCAATTTCTTTTCAGATATGACAGAATATCTTGACGTTTTCTATGAATGATAAAATCCAATAATGTGATTTTTGACCATGGGTAGGTTAAATCAGCAGGAGCCATGTTGTAACCTGTTTAACAAATCTAGATGTATATATCAGGAAATGAAAGGTGAAATTCTGATCTATTGTCTTATTTGTATTTAACTTTTGTTCTCAAACGTAAATATCTTCGGTGTATAGAAAAAAGAATTGGCCAGTGTTTTTAAGAAAACTTGAAGGCCCTTTGTACCTTGAATGCGAAAGTGCCAGTAGAGAAGAAAGTTTCTAAAGCTATATAGTTGTACATACATTAATAATGCACTAATCAGTGTTAGTTGGCTATTTGATTTATATGTAATATGCTTTGCTTTGCATTAAATTTTTGGACGATTAGTGAAGCAATCTAACTGTACAAGCTATGTACACTCACTAGAAGCGCCCAGTAATCTCTGCCAGTTCCTTCCAGTATTAATTTTCCTTTGCAATGACTCAGAGAGCATATACGACAAGAAAAGATAAAATTTCAGTTATCGTTACAGTTATCGTTACAGAGAAGAAGTAAAGCTGTACGTGAGGAACTGAAGAAACCAGACCACAGTTGCCACAGGATTGGTCTGAGAAATAGTCAGTTGTTTGGATTTTGCATCTTACTGTCTAATTTGCAGAAAATCTCAATTCAAATGTCACTTGTCATACTGTCACTGAAATCGAGGGGCTGTGATCTGCATGTAGGTAGAAAACTAATGGTCTTCTGTCATCTTGTTGCATGATAGTGTGAAAACCACAAGGACATTATACAATTCAAAATATGAATATGTTAATTAAATTAATCCCCATTTCTTATTTCGCACTCTTAAGATTATGGCACATGATGGTTTTAAATGCCAATTAAATATCACATCCATCATCTGAACTAAAGCCTTTCACTTCATTGCTGAGACTAATATGGTGTGCACTGGGGCATGCAGGGACAAGGATCTCCGGTTCATGTTCTTCATGTCTCACGCTCCTGTTGTTTTCTCCCATCATTCTAGTTTGGTTTGGCATAAGCTATTGACTTTCACATCTGATCTATGTTGAGGCTGCTCGTGCTGCAAACAATGGATCAATAATTACAAGTCTAGTCTCCATGGGCTACAACAACAGTGTCTTAACTGCACCCTTTACTTTAATTTGCCTTTGTTCATTACAAAACTAAATGTTGTTCTACACCAAATTCAACAATTTCAGCAAAAATGAGTATCGTGTGCTAAAGAAAGTGAAAATGGGTGTGGTTTCTTTTGCAGGGAAGGTGACAAATATGCTGAAAAGATTAACTGCCTCTTCAGTGAATGATAAGAGACTCGCATTAGATGGTGGTTAGAGTAGAGAAAAATAGGTTCGGAAAAGTCTTTTCTCCACAAGCTCTCAAAGCTGAATGATACTTCTCAGGCGCTGCTGGATCAAGTTAAATGTCTTGCTTGCAAACATCAATCCTGTTCATCACATGGAGGCTGGGGTATGTTTTGTGCAATGCCGCTTAACACACACACACCCCTTACAAACACAAACATACACACACAGTTCCCTCAGCCAGAGTATCTTGCTCCTAGCCAGGCAGCAGCCTGTTCTTAGAGCACATTAATCTGTAATTGATGCCTGGACATTTATCTGGACAAGTTAGTGCCAGTGAATTGGCCATGTCAGGCTGCTCTTTCTGAAATTAAACCCTGTTCCTCTCACAGGACATTTCCATATTGAGTCATGTTTGTTAGTTTATTCGATAAGTGCAGAACATTTTGCTTGTTATAGCCAATTAAATAGCGGTAAACAATTGACTTATTGTCTTACAAAGATCCTTCAAATGATTTTAAGATTTTTAAATTCATTGTATTTGAAAACAATCTCCTTGGTTGCTGTGAAACATTTTTGTACCTTAAGTGAAATGTATAGATGTATACAGAAAAATATAAAATGGGGGTTGTTAATTATATAGTAAACATTTACACCCACTGTCCACTTTAATAGGAACACCTGTACACCTGCTCTGTGCAGTTATCCAATCAGCCAAACATGTGCCAGCAGCACAATGCATAAAATCAAGAACAGTTAATGTTCTGTGGCAAAATAGGTGCATTCCCCTTTAAGAGCGGGACTATTAGCAATTACAGGTGAGCATATATAGGGCTTGATTGACTCTTTCCGGATAGCACGTCATTGTTGCTCTCCTCCCTGTTTCCGGTACCAGCATATCAGCAGTGGTTGTGGGTATTAGCAGCGGGTGGCTAACTGGATTATAAACCACTGTTTTCGTAGTTTGAGCCATCATCCTTGTTTTTGAGGTGAGTTGCAACATACAGTTAAATGGCTAGCTTTTTGCTAAGTGTGTAGTGGTTAATATTAGTGCTTGTCTTTGTTGTAGCGGTGCATAATATTGTTACCCAAACACCCATAGGCTGTTGTGAGAGACGGACTGCTCACCTCCAGGTATGTTTAGGGGGAGGTTAAATGCCTTGTGGGAATGTTTGGCGGTTGTGTAAAAGACATTCTGTTTAATCTGTTAGCATTCCTGTATGTTACAAGCATCCCTGCGTTGCGCTCGTATCGGTCCTGCTTTTGGCGTGGCGGACGGCTGCATTATCCGGTATGTGACTTGTTTTTATCTATGGGCGATTGGGTTTTATTTTTATGATTTTATTAAAATGTTTATCATGCTTAAGGTTTTGCTTCTTCCTTTTTTTAAGGCTTTAGAAGTGCTCGTTTGAGGCCGAGCACCGGCACCTAAACAACGTTGCTGTCTTGTTGCATGGATTTCCAGTTTGTTTCCATCTGTTCTTGTGGATCTTATCCTTGGTTAACCCATTATTTTGTTTTGTGAGCTAGTTATTTTGTTTTGGTTTAAAGTTTGTTTTTTTGGTTTGTTTCTTTTCTGTTGGAAATGCTGTAATCTTTTCATGTAGAGCATGTGCAATTAGTTTTCTTTTCTTTCTCTTGTTTTTAGTATTTAGTTCTTTATTGTATTTGTATTATTTTTATTCGATAGTTATTTATAATTTCTTGGACATTTACAGATTTTGTTAATTACAGGGGCTGCATGCCTTTAGCTAAGAGGGCGATTCTTTTTGCACTTTTGGGGTTGTAGTGCTTCCTTCACCATGTGCTGTGACCACCAGTCGTAGTTTCACTGGGCATTGAGTGAGTATGTTGTGGTGTGCACCTACCATGTGAGTATTGTGATTTTTATCTCAGCCTACCCTGTGTTAATAGTTGCAGCCCTGTTTTACAGTCTGTACTTGTCTGTCTTCTGGCGGCGCTGTGTGCATTGTTTCTGCGCACATTTCCAGGTTCACCATTTATTCTGGATTTCTTTTGTATGCATCAATAAACATTTATGTTTTTATACCCATGTCTCTTGCTCATTCAATGTAGAGTTGAACCTGTGTCTTGTAATTTAAGATTTAGTAGTTCCCTGGGTGAAATTCCCAGGGTGGTGTAGTCGGATTTTCTTACAGTTTAGGTATTTTATTCTTTCCTCCCACCACTCCGTCACAGTTCACATCAGACATCAGAATGGGGTGAAAAAGTGTGATCTCTGTGACTTTAACCATGGCATGGTTGTTGCTGCCAGATGGGCTGGTTTTAGTATTTCAGAAACTGCTGATCTCCTGTGAATTTTACACACAACAGTCTCTAGAGTTTACAGAGAATGCTGCAAAAAAAAAAAACTAAAACACATCCTATGTGTGAGGGTCTGCAGGCTAAATCACTTTGTTGAAGGGAGTGATCAGAGGAGAATGACCATACCAGTCTGAACTGACAGGAAGTCTATAGTAACTCATAAGTACTCAGTGGTGAGCAGAAAAGCATCTCAGAACACACAACGCATTTAAACGTTGAGGTGGATGGGCTACAACAGCAGAAGAGTGCATCAGGTTCAACTCCAGTCAGCCAAGTACAAGAATCTGAGGCTATCATGATCAGACTCACTGAAACTGGACCGATGAAGACTGGGAAAAATTTTTGTGGTGCGTCTGTGTTCAGTGTAATCTAGTTGTACTGTATGCACATGTCTAAAACAAAGACTCAAAGATTGCTTCATTAATTGCCATGCTGGCCAGCTAGTTTTATACTAGATCAATAGAAGCTTTTCTTCTACTGCAACTGCTGTTATCATAACAATGATAGTAATTTCATTAATGCTACACTACATTAGCTACATACTACATTAATGCAGGGATTGTAGGTGGGGGGAGTGAATGACCAGCGCTCTCTTCCACCCTCAATACCATGACTGAGGTGAGTCCCTTGAGCAAGGCATCGAACCCCCAACTGCTCCCCGGGCGCCGCAGCAAAAAAGGCTGTCCACTGCTCCGTGTGTGTGTGTGTGTGCGCGCTCACTATGGTGTGTGTGCACTTGGATGGGTTAAATGCAGAGCACAAATTCCGAGTTTGGGTCACCATACTTGGCCACACGTCACTTCAATTCACTTCACTGTGCACGATTTTTTATTTATTTATTTTTTTCATTTAAATGCATACTCTTTAACATGATGTTCCTGTGCCATTGTAAGTTTCCCTGACAACCAAAATCCTTTGGCAGTCAGTGCTGAATCAGGGGTGTAGCTTCAGAATTGATGGCACTTTTGTAATCATACATCATGCACCAGCTCAGACACATGAAACTTCTTCACACCCCCACTGTCAGGACAAGAAATTATGACTTCAGCAGTCTAAACATCAATAAATAGAAGGGCACCACTGGCAGCCATACATGTCCTGCCATAATATGAGGTAGTATGCTTTGGATCATGAGCAGTTTCTTCCCTTCTCCATATTCTTCTCTTTGTCTCATTCTGGTACAATTTGATCTTTGTTTCATCTGTCAACACAATGTTGATCCAGAACTGTATGGGTTTTTTTTATATAGTTCTTGGAAAACTTTTTAAACTTTTGGTCTTCCTGGTTTTAAGGTTTACCATAGTTTACATTTGTGGTAAACCCACTTTATTTACTTGGATGAAGTCTTCTCTTGTTGCCTTTGACACAGATATGCCTACCCCTTCTTTTCTGGAGGGAAAGCATTTTTGACAAATGTCCTGTGTCAGTTGTGCATGCAGACTGCTTCTGAGGCTGTATATATCTATATCTATTTGTGTACCAACTTCCCCTAAAAATCTGATGGGCTGCCCCAGTTAAACACCCTCCATGGCAGAGAAGCACACGTGTAGTAAAGGAATGAAGCAGACACTCGGCTGACACTCACTAATCTCCTTGGCTGCTCACTATCCTCACTGCTCACTATATAAAAGGATGGTGCAGACAAGGAGAAGAGCACTGTACATTGACTCTCTTGTATGTTTTGTTCACAGATTCAGAAGATGACAATGCTGTCCCTCTGCTGGCATACCCAGACAGTAACTGCTTCATTTTAGCCACTCCAAAGAGCTCCTAGTTTCCTCCCACTGTGCTCTGCCTCTGGCTTGTGCTTCTCTGCTCAGCCCATGCTGACCACAGCAATGCTTCTGGGAACCGAAACTTCCAGAGTGGGTCCCGTACCACCAACTGGCATCCCTGGATGAAGCCATCCCGCTAGCAGAGGATCAGTTGGCACCGTCTGTGGGGCAGATGGCTCTCCTTTTTCTCTCTCTTTCAGTAAAATCAGCAAATTCAGCCTAATGTTGCTCTATCCCAGCTATATTTTTCAGTTATTAAGGATAGAGTATATAGAGTGACACAGGACACTCAAACCAAAGAAGAGAAATGTTATTCCATGTGGCGGATTGTGGCAATACCTGGAAGCCGTGGCTCATCGCAAGATCATCACATAGTGTTGCAGAGACATTCTGCCAAGTTATCTCTTGAGTCAGGATCCTGAAAGAGATCCTGACTGACCAGGGCATTTCTTTCATGTCACACACCCTTAGAAACTGTATGAAATATTAGGGATTAAATCAATTTGCAGCAGTGTTTACCATCTGCAAATGGATGGGCTGATCAAAAATTTAATCAAACACTTAAAAATATGATTCCTAAGTTCATTCATGATGGAGCTGAGGGGGAGGAGCACACCATGCTGTATATCAGTCAGAAGCTCTCAGTGAGGGACAGTAAGTACAGCATGATAGAGAAGGAGTCTGTGGCCATCAAGTGGGTGGTCCTCATCCTCCACTTGAATCTTCAGCCATTCAAGTTCAAAGTGGTCCACAGGCTAGGGGCAGAGATGGTGGTGGCAGATTACCTGCCCCCCCACCCCCCCCCCCAAAAGTCAGCTGTAGGCCAGACAGATGGTGGGGGTATGTGGCAGCAGGAGTGTGGTTGAGTGTCAGTTGTTGACGGAGAGGCAGGTTGAATTCGTGGCTAATGCGTGATGATTCTCACTTGTATGTAATCTTGGCAAGGTTATTCATTCACAGATGTTATTTGTCAATTTGTGTACAACAAAATTAAATTAAATACAACATCCCTCAGGGCTACCACTTTTACACACACCAGCAACAACATGGGTCATCAGTAAAGCCTGGTTTATGCTTTGACAGGAGTATTTGTGAGCACCACCTGAAATAAACTTCCAATAGACTGAAATTTAAAATCCAAAATAAGACTAAATATAAAAACAATAACAAGAATTAAAAACAAAAATCTATAACAAAACTTATTTTACATGTTCAGTGTACTATACAATAAACAAGTTTACCACAGAACAATTATGTCAAAACTTCTGAATTATTTCCAAAGTGATAAATGTTTTTTTTAATTTGAAAGTAATAAGTTATCATATAAGATTGAACAAGCCAGATCAAAGATCTAGTTATGCATTATAGTCCATAGTCTCAAAAAAAAAATTTTCATCTGAAAAATAATTTAATGTTACGGCTCATGTAATTGCTCTTGAATTGCTGCCACACTCCATAATGCCTACCTTGTTTACTGCATACTGTATCCAGTGGTGCGCTAAGCTTATGAGACAACTATTCTATTTTCCTAATAATGTAATAAAGAAACTGTAAGAGTAGAAAGACTCTAGCACAGTGGATGAATATCAAGACTAAACCAATTCCCCATTTACAATCTTTAACTTACAGGAAGGACTAAGTTAAGCAAATTTCCTATTTATAACTTACCACGTACAGGGAGGACTGGGAAAATTAGAGTAGACATTTTTAAACAGGGGCTGTTCTTGTCTGGGTAAAATAAAAAAAATTGTCAGAGAATGGCTGTATTCAATCCCTGAACTGTCTAGAAGTATTTCCAACAAAGCAAAAAGCCTGCTTCTAAGGCACAGAGTTGGAAAAGTCTGATAGGTTTCTGAGCTAGATGGTCAGTGATTATGTCTCTCATTTATACTGCAGGAGTTGGAAATGAGAGAGAACCATATGCTGGTTATTGCCAGTATGGATGAAAGCACCTAGAATGATGATGGATGGTGGGATCCAGAGCAGAGACACCTACTGGGCCAACAGTTTGATGTTCAGAGATATGACTGTCTTCTCAGAGCTAAACCACTTGCACTGCTCAAAGAAAATCTCATTCTACTTATGGCAAAAATAATTTAGAGTCTTGTGTTTTAGCATTTTAGGAAAAATCCTTCAGTACAAGGACTTACCTTATTTTGCTCACAATTGTGACTAATATGGCTAATGTAATTATTTTGCCTCAAAGAAAAAAACAGAATAATGTAGGTAATCTAGCTGATATTTAAGCAGGAATGAAGCATAGAATATTAGGCAGTAATAGGTAATATGAACATTTTTGCTGTGAGGTACTGGCTTAATATTCGTTATCAGAAGAGATGAGAGAGAATTCCTCAAGAAAAAAATAACATTATATGCAAATTTTGTACTTCCAATTAGAAGGGGGCATTTTGGTCACTGGTAGTCAGTCTAATATGAAGTAAGGCATGCCTCAAGTGAAGATGGATCATGTTAGTGGTGAATTTCTTCAGTAATTGGGAGAGATTTTAGCTATATACTTAATGAGCCAGTAGACAGTTTTAGGGTGGTGTTTCATTATCTTGGAAAAGATAATCATAATTGATTCAGGGGAAAGCAAAATATGGATATGAAATTAAAATTTATATATATGATATACTGGTATATCTTCATCAAAGTCATGTAGAAAATTAGTGCAGATTTGTGCTGATGAGTTTTTTTACACCTTATCTCAGAATTTTTGGGTAAATAATCCAGTAGGTAATTCTAAATCTAAATTCTAAATTTAAAATTTGAAAATTTAATTAAGGAAAAGGTATAAGTAAATTGGAAAATTTGAACTTTTTATTTAATAGGAAAGAAACTAGAATTGGAAACGCCTAGATCACTTTAATCATGTTTGTTCAGATCTGAAGTTGTGTTTGTTCACTTGAAATTCTGCAAGGTCCCAGGTTTCGAGAATTGGGATGCCTGGTCAGTGCATGCATATTTTGTTTTGTTTATATTGATGTTGTGCTTGCTTTTTCAAGTGAACAAGAAGCCTTAAAATGATACCTCTTCTATTGAGCGAATTGGTTTCACTGGCCTTTATATAAAAATACTACAAAAGAAGGAAAATGTCACATAAAATTCTGCTGTCTTATGTCTATATTTTTATAAGTTGGAGAAAAGAGTAATGCTTAAGATTCCTCTCTAAATATTTCTCATTATTTGTCACAAACATGGCTGATCACAGTCATAATTCTTTTCACATTTTCATGTTGAGTGTTTGTTCCATGTCTATAATATTTTGCTGTAAATGAGCTACAAAGCTGCCTGTTTCTGTATAGTACTGTAATGTTTTCTGCTACAGTCAATTTGTACAATATCATTTTCGAAATGTGTGCAGAGCCCCAATTATCTTTGGGTACCAGCCTGATCAATTTCAGTGGAATTATTGAGTTCCTCCAAGAAAAATCACATGGCTGTCACAGAAAAATTAAATCCATTTCTACTTCTCAGCTCTGGCAGCTAGTGAATCATTTTCCCTTCCTTTCAAATTAGGCTCTCTTATCATCTTCCATTTTGTCAAGAGGTGGTACAACACACCTCTAAGTCACATACTCTGCAGTTCAGTATATAGATAAGCAGATAGGTTAAATTAATTACTAGAGATCTTGTAACCCTGCTGTATGAGGTCTTCTTGCCAAAGGAGGGCTGATGACCTCTCCTATCAGGTCCATGCTTATTTTTCATTAGAGGCTAAACTCAGCCCTTATCGTGTCTTCTACCAAAAATGTGTATTTTACTTGAAATCTCCTTTTTTGAACAGCGGTGAAATAAATGGCCAAAATCATAGTCGCTCCTGGTTCTCTTATTCCTGTGGATATTGAGCATAGAGTAGATACTTGTTAAATATGTAACTCTGAAACTCTGAACCTATGAACCTTTTCTATGAACTCTGGAACCTCTTAAAATAAAGCTGAAATATACATATATATATGTATATGTGTGTATATATATATATATATATATATATATATACACACACACACACACACACATA